>PVJA010004398.1:0-13720 GCA_004027025.1 Myocastor coypus | reverse complement strand
CGAGAGACACACTAGAGCTCTAGCTGTTGCTGCTGCTCTGCTGCCCTGATTGACTGGCTGCCTCTGCTGCCATTTTGCTGCTGTTCTGCCTCCATGAGCTGGATGCTCTCCACCCTGCTCCACTCAGCCTTGGGCTAGCCAAATATGGACTGAAACCTCTAGGAACTGTGAGCTAAATAAACCTTTCCTTCCTTCATTTTGAGTGTCGGGTATTTGTCCCAGCAATGAGCAAAAAGTAACTAAGACAGTCAGATACATAGTTTTCAGTTTTTTCTTTTAGCCTCTCAAGTATTGGGATTACAGGCATCCATCACTATGCCCAACCAGCTTTCCTCTAGTAGTTCTGACGTGGAAACAATTTCTTCCTATCATTGATGAAAAATACCACTTTCAGTTTTCCAATACTTATGCTTTTATTTTCACATCTTATTGTATTGCCTAAGACTGCCAATATAATGATGAGTAGATGTGTTCTGAGCAGATATCTTGATTTTAGAGAAAATGCATTCAACTTTTCACCACTGGTTAAGGTTTAAGGGATGTAGTTCAGTGGTAGGACATACAACTAAACAGTAATGGAAGTAGAGTTTTCAAAGCTACAAACAGTGCACTGCAGCATACCTGCCACAGTTGGCCATCACTGAACCTAGCATGCCTGAGGCCCTAGGTTTGATTCCCAACACCATAAAACAAGTCAAAATAAAATACCAAGTTAGCTTTGAGATTTTTGTAGATACATGTTGTCATGTTGAGGAAGTTCCTTTTTATTCCTACATCCTTTGCTTTGTTGTTTTTAAATAATGAAATGCATAGAAGCTTTCCAAGTACCTTCTGTACATCTATTGAATATTTGTTCAGGTTTTCTCTTTAATTTTTAAAATGTGCATTACTTTGAATTTCAAATGTTAGACCAATCTTGTATAAATTCCACTGGATTAAATTTACTAAATTTTGAGGGGGAGGTGGCTTTGATTTGGTTTGATTTCATTATTTTGATTTTTCTTTACTTTTTTTTTTTTCCCCTCGGGACCAGGGTTCAAACTCACGACCTTGCACTTGCCAGTCAGGCATCTGTGCCACAGAGCTATCTTCCCAGCCCCTATTTTGATTTTTCTGAGACAAGCTCTCATTCTATAGTTGAGGCTGGCCCTGAACTCACTATATACACCCAAGATAGGCCTTAAACTCATTGTGATCCTCTTGCCTCAGCCTCCCAAGTGTTGGGATTACAGGCATGCACTGCCACACCCACAGATTTACCAGTATTTTAAAAAGGATTTTTCATCTATGTTTATCCATGTTCCTGAGGGATATGGTTCTACATTTTCTTTATCCTGGCATGTTTATTAAGGTCACAAAAACATTGGAGAATGTTCTGTGCTCCTATATTTCCTAAAAAATATTTTTAAAATACTTTTTTTAACTATAATTTGCACATAGTATTATATGTATTTATGGGGGAAACGTGACATTTCAGCACATGTGTACAATGGAACAATTAAAATCTCTATAATAGTTATTTTTAAATAGTCAATAATTATTGTCAACCATAATTATTTTACTATGCTTTGGATCATTAGAAGTTACTTTGCCAGGGTGGGCCAAATAGCTCAGCAGATTAAAGTGCCTGCAAGCCTCTTGTGACCCTCAGCCTCCTGAGTAACTGGGCTTACCCAGCTCATATAAACCATTTGACATGAATTTATTTTGAGATTCTCTAATCTGATCCTTTTTTTGTGTGTGTTTGTTTTTATCCATTACCATGTTATTTCATTTAATATCCCTTTGGATTATGTTGAAGCCAGTTATTATAGTACTTAGTTCATTTTTTATCAGAATTTCTTGAACAACTCAGGGCCTCACAAATGTGAGGAGTGTTTTTTCTATTTCTGCAAAGGATGTAATCGGTATTTTGATACAGTTGCATTATATTTGTAGTGCACTTTGGGTAGTATGAAGATTTTAACAATACTGATTCCTCCAGTATATGAATATGATGTCTTTCCATTTGTGTGTGTGTGTGTGTGTGTGTCCTGTTTACTTTCCTTCATCACTGCCTTGTAATTTTTAAAAATAAGATACTTCCATGACAATGAACATCTGAAGAAACGCATGGCTCCCAAACTAGCACTCTAAAAAGTTCTGAAGGCTATTCTAGAAAGGGAAAAGAAAGACAACACCAAGAAGAAAAAAATTTTTTGTGTGTGGGATCAGAGTTTGAACTCACTACCTTGCACTTGCCAGGCAGGTACTTGTGCCATGGAGCTATCTCCCCAGCCCCTCCTTTCCTACTTTTATACCTTAATATTTTTCTATTGTCTTATTTCTTTAAGATTTTTAAATACTATACTGAAGAAGAGTTAGGATGTGGAAAATTTTTTCTCGACCCTGATCTTAAAAGGTAGTAATTTCGGATTTTTCTCATTCAGCGTGATATGTATAGTTTGTCATGTATAACCTTTAGGGTACTGAGGTACCTTCTTTCTGTACCTCATTTTTTGAGAATACCTTTTAGCATGAAGAATGTCATTTTAGCTAATGCCTTTTCTGCATCTATTGATATATTTATCCACTTTGTTCTTTTTTTTTTTTTTTTTGGTGGTACCAAGGATTGAACTCAGGACCTTGCACTTGCCAGGCAAGCACTTATTCCACTGAGCTATCTCCTTAGCTCCTATCCTTCATTTTGTTGATGTGATGTTACATTTACTGGTTTGCACATGTTGCACCATTCTTGCATCCCTGGAATAAGTGCCACTGGATCACGATATATAATATTTTTCACTTGCTGTTGGATTCAATTGGCTAGTATTTTGTTGAGAAATTTTTGTATTCATTTTCATCAGTAATATGAGTCTACAGCAGTGGTGGTGAACCTATGGAATGTTTGTATCATTGAAAGCTCTAAAAGGTTTGCCATCATTGCTTTAGCTACTTTTTCTATTGTGTATTTGCCCAGTGTTGGTATGAGGTTAATGCTGGTCTAATAGAACAAGTTTGGAAGAGTTTCTTCTTTTTGTGCTATCTTTGAGTAGTTAGAAGAGAATTGATGCCATGTCTGTTCATTATTCCTACTCCTTAATACAGTAATGACAGTTCATGAATGTTTGTGTTTATGAATAATTTTGTTTGCAAACAGAAGCATATAGCAAAATTTTGCTTCCATTTGTGATCTCTACATCAGGTGGTGAGCTCAACCAGTGCTTTTTATTTCTTTGTTTGCTTATTTGATACAGGGTCTTACTATGCAGTTCAGACTTATGATGATCTTCCTGCCTCAGCCTCCCCAGCACTGGGATTATAGGCCTATGCCACCATGTCTGGTTTCAGGGTCAGCACAGCAGGCACAGTGTGTGAGACGCTCAGGTCCTTGTGCTTACCAGGCAGATGCTTAGACTACTGAGGTATCTCCTGAGCCCCAGCCACTGCTGTCCTCCCCAGAATCATGGAACAAATTAAGTTAATGAGTGAAGGTACCACTGTACTTGTAGAATGAGGATATTCTCATATTTTGTATAGTTTTCAATTTCAAAAATTTAATACTAATTCAATGTGCTTGTATAATCTACAATTCACATTTCATTTTGTCAATTATTTCCAGAATTTCCTTTATAGAAATTTTCTCAGCAGTATGAGATCCAGTCCAGAATCACATTTGATTTAACTGTCCCATCCCCTTAGTCTTTTAAGATCTGGGACATTTCCCCAAACTTCTTTCCTTTTTTATAACATTGGCATCTTTTTTAGAATACTATCCAGTTATTTTATAAACATGAGACTGTTCCTTAGCTTTTTTTTCAGTTCCAGTTTATCGTATCAGGGCTATGTACTTAGTGATTTTTTAGCTCAATCACAGTTGAGATAATATCTGTTTGCCTCACAATGTTATTATTGTTCATGCAACTCACAAGCACTTTGAAACCATGCAGGTATCCTTTCCATTATCAAAATTAACCTTCTACCTACAGAAACAATTCTTTCCTAGGCCAGTTTTTATAGAACTATAGTTAAGTGATGATTTTTCAGTTCTACCACCCCCATCTTTCCCTTCTGTAGTCTCTCCCTTTTCCTTTATTTGTTCATTGTAAATATAGAATTCTATTCTCTTTAGCAATTATAATTCCAATACCAGGCTGGGGAAATAGCCTGGTGGCATAAGCGTCTGTCTGACAAGTACAAGGTTGCAAGTTTGGTCCCCAGTGCCACATGCCATGTCAGCCTCAGAACCCTAGACGTGCCCCCCTCCCCACCCAACCCCAGAAACCGGGTGTGGTGGCACACACCTGTAATCCCAGCACTCGGGGAAGTTGAGATAGGAGGATCTCTGTGACTTTGAGACCAGCCTAGGGGCTACAAAAATGAGCACGGGGCCAGCTTAACTCTGTGTGGCGAGACCCTGTGTCACTGTGTGTGAGTGTGTTTATATATATTTCCATTACCATCATTATTCTGAATCCCAAATTTAATCAGGAGGTACACTTTAAGACTGTTTATCTTACTGGGCATGGTTGCACATGGCTGTAATCCCAGCACTCAGACTCAGGAGGCAGAGACAGGAGGATCACTGAGAGTTTGAGGCCAGCCTGGGTTATATAAGTGAGTTCAAGGCCAGCCTGAACTACACAGTGAGACACTCTCACCTTTTTTTTTTTTGTACTGGGGATCGAACTGAGGACCTTGCACTTACCAGGCAGGCACTTTCACCACTAAGCACCTGGCAATTAAGACTGGGCATGGTAGCACATGAGTGTAATCCCAGCTCTTGGGAGGCTGTAAACAGGTGGGTCACTATGAGTCTGACCTAGTAATGAGACCTTGAATACCTTGTAGACCCTTCCCAAAAAAAATAACAATAATAATAATTTAAAAAGAGAGTTCAATGTGTCTTGGATGCTCAACAAATCTTGGTCAAGTGTTTAATCTATTTTCTTGGGTCAACTGCTGATAGAGTCTAAGGCAAAAACCACAGCTAGCAGGAGAGTGGGGAAGAAAGGAATGGGGTAAGATGCCAAAACCAAGGAGAATAAGTATGGAGCAATACTATGAACAGTGGCCTCAAGCATCAGGCATGTGTGGACTGGTCAGTGTTTGAAGCAATCAGAGCAGGACTTTGAATGGATAGTCCTTTCAAAGTGAGCTCCAAAGGAGCTGTCTAGGTAGATTCTCCAGCAGATCTGAGGCTGGATTTCTAAAGCTTGTAGAGGTAGTTAATATGCACCCAAGTTATATCTGTATGCAGGAGTTTCTGCAGGTATAGCTTATCTTTTAACTAGACACAAATGGCTTCTTTCGGGTTGTGGGTTTTTTTAAACTTTTTTTAGAGCTTTGTAGCCTATATATTGCATGGTTCTTCCAGTTTTGAGTTATCTCTGTTGAAAATGCAAGCTCGTGTTGTTGCCAATAGTCAAGGATAGGCCATGTCTAGGGATGCTTTTTCACAGCAGGATCCTATAAATTTTTGCTACCCCCTCAGCTCAGGGAGGGAATGCCTCAGGCCAGCCTGATTAGGTGCATGTAAGCACCAACAGATATCTGCCTGTGGAGTTTAAGATCAGTGACACAGGACAGAAGTCTGAGCTGGCTGTGGGGATACAGGTGCCAGTGCCACATCTTGAACTTACAGAACAAATGTTGAGGAAGGTCTGGCTCTGATCTTCTAGGAGTACCATGTAAAGTTTTTCTCTTTGGGGTTGATGTTTTAGTCAATTGGACATTAGCTGTTAGAGCACAAAGGCACGGGAGGGAGGCAGACCTTAGGAACTGCATCTACCCAAGTATTTTCATAGGTAGGCCACCAGGTGTTCCAGAGTAAGCATCATTGTTTTTGTGAACTCAAGGATCCAGATTCTATAGAAGCTATCAGCTCCAAGAAATTTGCTGACCTTTTCCCTGCAACCAGTTTCTGTGAGATAGTACAGCAAAGCTTTTGCACCTTTCCAGCAGGCAGCTTGGATGTCATTAATCAGAAGGATTTTTTCAATGGAGAAACAAATTTTTGAACCTTTGAAAAATTGATTCCAAATCAGTTGACATTTTAGTCCAGAACTTGAGTCTTTCATTTTGAAGGCAAAGAAGGCTTGGCTGACAGGAGTCTACTGAAGAAAGAAGAAGGCACTCTTTAGGTCCAGCAGGTATACACCAGCAGGCTGTGGGTGGCAGAGTACTGACAAAATGTATATGGAGAGTAATCATAGAGATGTTGACAGCAGTGAACTGGTTTTATAAGCAGAAGAGGTGTGTTTCAACAGTTTGACATTCTGTAACCATTTTTTAATTTTGAAGTCTCTAGATGTGTAGTTGAATTTTTAGTGGAGTCTCTCATGGCCCAGGGTATTGTTTGCTTGGGGACCATGATGGAGCTGAAAGAAGTAGCTCCATGACAGAAAAACAGGCTAGAAGGAAAAGTAAACTTGGTCAAATGTGTTGCCAGGGCCTGCCAAAGAATGAGATGCCTTCCTAGGCTGTAAGAAGGAATAAGAGGCAAGAGTCACAGTTGCCCTGGTGATGGTAACTTTTTCACAGAGGAAACTTAAAGGCAGAGAGTTCTGATGTATTGTCTATTAGGAAAGACAAAAGTTTGCCCCTGACTTTTCAATGACCATGGACTCTCAGGGACCCAATTTGGCAGAGCTTCATCTCTCCAACCCATCTAGGCCCAACGAGGTGAGGAAGTTCAGGTTGAGGTGGGCTTGGATAGTCAAGTTTTTTTGTGTGTCTCACAGATGGAGGGTTTTTCTATTTTTTAGTATCCATAGTCTTTATATCGGGCTTCTGGATAACAGTATTAACTTTTGACATAGTCATGAACTTTTTGTTTTCCCTCTTTGATGTCTTTGAGAAGTGCTTAATTGATTTTTAGAGTTTTAGGTAAGGCAACATTCGGGAAAGGTTATGGCAACTCATTCATCAGGGTTCAAGGTCTCTCTCTCTCTCTCTCTCTCTCTCTCTGTCTGTCTCTCTTCTCTCTCAAACTGGGAATCAGACACAGGTCTTGCACTTACATTTGCCAGGCAGGCACTGTGCCACTGAGCTATCTTCCCACATATCCCTCATTCATCAAGGCTGACAGCCCAATTTCTCCTCAATCAAAATGTGAAACTCAGAAGAAATTGCTGACAGTCATGTCAGGTGGGCATGAGATGATGCCATGACCAGAATGAGCATAGCTATACAGCAGAAGGTTTGGGAGGAGGCCTCTATGGCTGAGTGCAGGCAATGGTTAGCTGGAACCAATTCAACCGGCTGGTGGTAGATGGGTTGGGCTTATGACGGGGGAATAAAATTGGTGGCAGCAACTGTGGTGGCCAACAAGGGTGCTAAGATAGACTTCTCAGGAATATTTGGTCTTTGGCCTCTTTCCTTTTCTTTTCTTTCTTTCTTTCTTTCTTTCTTTCTTTCTTTCTTTCTTTCTTTCTTTTCTTTTTTTAGAATAGTTTGGTTTAATCATCAGAAAAGTACTTTTTCCTATAGTCAGGGGCTGTGAGTTTTGACTAATTAATTAATCCCCACCTGGGACTTCCTATGTGTCTATTCTGTATCTTTAAATGATGGGGAGCTGGGGAGATAGCTCCGAGGCACAAGTGCCTGCTGGGCAAGTGCAAGGTCGTGAGTTTGAACCCCGGTCCCACAAAAAAAAAAAAAAAAAAAAAAAAAAAAAAATGATGGCATATCAGAGAATGGGCAGATGTCTCTCAGAGAAAGAGAGAGAGAAAGAGAGAGAGAGAGAGAGAGAGAGAGAGAGAGAGAGAGAGAGAGAGAGAGAGAACATTCAGATGTCTTCCTGGCTGCAGGAGATATACAAGACCTCTGTTATATTATATGTTGATCACCCCAGGACCACAGGTGACAGCCCAGTCAGCCACTATGACCAGTGCTTCCCTGTCTTGGTGCATAGATAGAGCAGCCTATCACTTATACTGTCTGTTGCACTTACACATTAATTCAGCAGGCACTTAGGAATCAAATACTCCAAACGCCTTTCCTTGATGATGGTTCTGACTAATGAGAATTGAACAGACTCCCATTTTGCTCAAGCAGAACAGAACTGACTGACAAATTAACTGAGGGTCTTACCGGAATCAGGTAGATAGGCAGGCAGGCTGGCAGGCAGGCAGGCAGACAAACAGACAGAATCCTCTTCCCTTTTAGGTTCAATGGCAGCTTCTCAGCAAAGAGCTAAGAATCCTCCTCCAGATCTCTGAGAGAACTTGAGAAATCTCGAGGGTGCACCTTCCCATTGGGAGCTGGAGAGGTCCTTCCTCCATCTGTGAGGTCATGACCAGTGACCAAAGAAGTCAGCATGGTTGGTCTTCCTGGTCGACACACCACACACAATGACAAGCAGAAGCACTGAGACAACACCCAGGATTTGGAAACAGATATATCTGTATCAAAGGGCACTGACCATGATCATTTCCAGAATATCAGGTCCTGATCTTTGGTGGTCCAGGGCTTATCTAGGATAAGCAAGCAGGAAGTAGAGAGCAGAATGGCTTGTGAATTGAAGACTGTTTTTTGCACATACAGTGACCAGCTATGCATCACAGTGACCAGCTGTTTCTAAGAGACAGGAGCAACTGAAACTGGAACTGGAACTATTATCTGGGCAACTAACCAACTGAAGTGTTCTGGTGGGGGCATGGGAGCATCCTCTGCTACAGCAAGCAGAGGAAGGCATCTTTTAAATATAGACATGTAAACCAGGAGGTAATGGTCCAAAAGAGGTGTATGGGTCAGGAACCACAGAGTGCAAAGTGGTTAACAGTCCTTTTTTTTTAGTCCATCAGGATCTTGAACGGCCTTTCAGGGTGGGCCTGTTTGTGTTTTCCATGACATCTGACAGCAATGGGGATTCCAGAGGTTCATACCTGTGGGCAGAGAGTTTTCAGAACTTCAGGACTGTGATTACCTATCTTAGGCTGATGCAAGCATCATCTTTCTCTTAGGGAACATTTAAAGTTAAACAAAAGGGAGGCTGACTGGCTTGATGCAAAGATAGTCATTTGGAAGTAGTCTCTTCCCAGAAGCAGTATGGGGACTGACTTATACAGGAATTCATGCTTAATGAGATGCCATCCCAGGCTGCAAGTGTATACCTAGTGTAAGAGGGGAGAAACACAAATCCCAGTTATAAATAAACTATTTAACAACTTAATATAACAATAAAAAGTCTGTAAGACAAAACTGAAGAATTCACAGAATGGTCATATAATAGTTTATACTGAGCCAAAAATCAAGAAGCTTATAAGAATTCTCAAAATAGAAAGGGATAGGCAGTAAATAATTAAAGATTTGAAGTTTCTGAATTTGGCTGAAATTATAGCACATTTCCAAGAAAAATGAACCGTTTGCACAAGAAACTCGAATAAAATCATACCAAGATATACAAAAATGGAACTGTCCAAAAGTAATTGTAAAGAAAAAAATTATTAAAGCATATATAAAAAAAGAATTAGTTGTAGATGAACAAAATTAAATAATATTTTATTCCACATTAGAAAAAAAGAGCAAGTGTGTAAGAAACTAGACTAATTCAAAGGAAAGAAAGAAAGAAAGAAAGAAAGAAGAATAGATCTAGGGTGTGTGTGTGTGTGTGTGTGTGTGTGTGTGTGTGTGTGTGTGTGTGTAAAAGACAAGGAAGAAATAATATAAAGTCAATAGAAAGTGGAAATATACTTTTTTGTTGTTATTTGCGGTACCGCGGATTGAACTCAGGACCCTATGCTTGCCAGGCAAGCACTTATTCTACTGAGCTATCTCTCCAGCCCCTGGAAATATACTTTTTAAAGTTTCTAATACTAGGAGAAAGTATCATATCATGTCTTTTTTTATGAGCAGAACATATTTATTGAGGGAAAGAAAGCTCCTGTCTGAGAGAGGAGCAGGAGGGGAGTTCCGAGCGGATTGTCCCCCCATATCATATGTTTTAAGTAGATTGTAAGTCAAAGATTACAGTACAAATCTCAAAAAAAAAAATTAAGATTAAACAATATCCAAACAATTAATTAAATATTAATTCAAAATTAAATATTTCAAAACACTTCAATGAAGAAAGTTTTCATGATAGTGAAGAATTACTAAGAATAAAACATAACATACTTACTGGATAGGCAAATAAATATATGACCAGAACTTCTAACAGTTTGAGGATAAGATATCGCACAAAGTTCTAGTATATCATGAACATGGACAGTGTCCATGACATTTACTGGTGACCAGGTGTCATTTGTGGGACTGCATTACTGCTATTTCCTTGATATCTATCATATAAATCTGAGAAGAATCATGACTCATAGGGTACAGGAGAATTCCATTTGTAGAGTATGCTGGTGGAAATATTTTACTGCTGTATACAAAACTATAATTGAAAGGCTGCTGTTGTATACCTCTTTTTCTCCTGTGTTTAATTGTTGGCCCTATTTGGCAGGTTCTTTCCATTCTCCTTCATGAAGTTGTGGTCATTTTGATCCCTCTTTTAGTAAACTGTGTAGGGTTGGATTTGTCATCATAGTATAGTTCTTTGTCATGAAAGTATTTCACTTCTCTATTAAACTTGAGAGTTTTGCAGGGTATGTCAGTCTGGATTGGAATTTGTTTTCTTGCAAGACTTGGAGTACTTTGCTCCATTCTCTTCTTGACTTGATAGCTTGTGAAGAGAAATCTGCTGTTATTCTGATGAGTTCTCCTTTAAATGTGATCGGTCTCTTTTCCCTGGTAGCTTTTAGTATACTGTTCCTGTGCTCAATTTCTGGGATCTTGATTATTATATGTCTGGGTGTGTTTTTAATTGGGTTGATGTTACTTGGAGCTCTATATGCTTCAGTCACCTGAATATCAGATTGTTTCCCCATATTTGGGAAGTTTTCTGCTATTACTTCTGTCCATATTCTTTTTATATCATTTGTATTGACTCCTTCTTTCTCACTGATGCCTATTAGTTTCATGTTGTTCATCTTTGCATCATCTTGCAGACGTTGAATTATTTTTTCTTGCATCCTAGTTGTTTTTAAGAGATCTTTCCTTACCTTTTCACTAGCTGCAATAGTGTCTTTAAAGTCTGAAAGTCTATTTGCACTTTCATTCAAACAATTTTGGCAGCTCATGATTGAGGTTTTAATTTCCTGTATAGTGCTTTGAATCTGCCTAATGCATTCTATTTTCTTCCTATATGCTTATTCAAGGATTCCACCATTTTTCTATTCTCCTCTATTTTTTATCTTCTTTCATTACAGTTATCATTTCTCTTTTTACTTCAGAAATTATTTCTTGTCTGATTTCTTTTATACCTTTCTGCAGTTCTTTCCTTCAGATGCTATTAATTCAGAGATTTCAGGTGTGTGATTTCCAGTTTCTTCTATGCTATTGTCTCTTGCATTTGTTCTGGGTGGGCTCAGAGCCTGAGAATGCATTTTGCTCTTTCTCTTTGTCATCTTGTATGGCAGCCTTCTGACCTTTGGTGTAGAGCTTTCCTGTAATTATTACCTTATGACCTGGTCCGGATAGTTCAAACTCATCCAGGGGAGCGTGACTTAGGTCTGTCTGCTGTGCTCCACTTCTTCCTGTTGCAAACCTTGGAGGGGAACCTGCTGTGCCACTCTGACAAGATGTTCTGCTCCTGGATCAGCTGGGTGGGTCTTACATCTAGCCTCTCTGCAGGGAGTTCTGCTGCAGGGTACCACATCAGACATGCCAGGCCTGGACTCTGCGTTAAATGAGGTTCCAGCAGGCCCCAGGTCATCACACTCACATGTCGGGCCTGGGCTCTAGGTTGAATTCATGGTAACTTTTGGACAGAAGGAACTTTTGAAAGTAGAGAGTTCTACTATATTGTCCACCAGGAAAGTCACAGGCTTGCCCCAGACTTTTGCAGTGACCACAGGCTCTCAGGGACCCAATTTGATAGAGCTCAGCCTGTCCTATCCATCAAGGCCTGACAGATTGGGGTGGGCCTGGATAGTTAGAAATTTTTATGTCTCATAAATGGAGGAGCATTTATTTTTAGTGTCTGTAGTGCTTATATCAGGTTTTTAGATAACAGTAGTAGCTTTTGACATATTGGTGAGCTTTTTGTTCCCCCTCTTTGATATCTTTGAGAAGCACTTGATTGATTTTAGATTTCTGGGGAGGGCAACTGTGGGGAAAGACCATGGGAAGGAGGTTGTTATGAGGTCTGCAAGGGGAAATAAAAATGCAGAGTAATTGGCTGCCCTTGATTGGTTCTTATAATATGCATCACAGTGCTCAGCTGTTTCTAAAAGACAGGAGCAAGTGGAACTGCAATAGGAGCTATTACTTGGGCCACTAAGCAACTGACATGTATAGGTTGGCGGGGATCATTTTCTATAAGAGTCCTAAATCCAGACATGGTAAGTTTCAGAAGCCATGTCAGCATTCATTAGTAAAAGGTAAAAAAGGTGGTTTTGAGAAAAATGGTTTTGAGAAAACAAATGTATTAGAATGCATATATGTAGCCTAAATAATGCTCTCTGGAAAATATAACGGTGTACATTAACACAGAATATTAACACCTTCTTCCTCCAACACAAGAGATAATGTTATTCTCCCTAATGTCAGACTTCTTTCTATCCCAGACACACCCTATGCACTAGCCAATTCTTATCTCGTGGTCTAAGGAAACCCTGAATAAAATCCTTGCTGATTATGTTACCATGCATACTCCTACCCGCCCCCACACACACCTTTTTTTTTTTTTTGCAGTACCAAGTATCCAACTTGGGACCTTGCCAGGCAGGCACTTATGCCGTTGAACTATACTCTTGGCTCCCCAACCCCATTCTGAACTGTTTCTGTAGAAACTAGTAATACACCTAAAGAATCAGCCCTTAAATAAGCACACCAGATGATTCAGATACCCTGAAATTTGACAGCTATTATCCCACTGTACTTCCGGTACACATCTGGAATGTCCAATCAATGTTTTACTTGCTTTAGAAGAATATTCTGTGCCATTGTAACTCAATAAGAGATGATTTATTTTGCAAAGCGAGGTGTAGAAGCTCAGCTAGATTTATTACTATGCATGAAAGTAAATGTCTATCAATTATTCTTTTTTTTCAATATAAAGTTTGCTGAACATTTTTTTCACAACGGGTTTGCTGTGAGAGCACAGGTGTAGTGAAAACCACCACTAAATCAAAGCCAATATGGGAAAGGAAAAGACTCACATTAACGTCATCATCATCGGACATGTGGACTCTGGCAAGTCTACCACCACCAGCCATCTGATCTACAAATGTGGTGGCATCAACAAAAGAACCATTGAAAAATTTGAGAAGGAGGCTGCTGAGACAGGGAAGGGTTCCTTCAAGTATGCCTGGGTCTTGGACAAGCTGAAAGCTGAGCGTGAGTGTGGTATCACCATTGATATCTCCCTGTGGAAATTTGAGACTAGCAAGTATTACGTGACTATCATTGATGCCCCTGAACACAGAGACTTCATCAAAAACATGATTACAGGCACATCTCAGGCTGACTGTGCTGTCCTGATTGTTGCTGCTGGAGTTGGTGAATTCGAAGCGGGTATCTCCAAGCACGGGCAGACCCGTGAGCATGCCCTTCTGGCTTACACCCTCAGTGTGAAACAATTAATTGTTGGTGTTAACAAGATGGATTCCAGGGGCTGGGGAGATAGCTCCGAGGCACAAGTGCCTGCTGGGCAAGTGCAAGGTCGTGAGTTCAAACCCTGGTCCCACAAAAAAAA
>PVJA010004397.1:20482-85482 GCA_004027025.1 Myocastor coypus | reverse complement strand
TAAAAGAAATACGTAAGTTCAAACTGAGAAACTGGTCTCTTTTTTTTTTTTTTTTTTTTTTTCAGGACCAGGGTTCAAACTCACAACCTTGCAATTGCCAGGCAGGCACTTGTGCCACAGAGCTATCTCCCCAGCCCTGAGGAACTGGTCTTAAGGTTCTGGTGCTGGAGAGAAGCTCTCCTGATTCTAGGACCAGCAGCATATGTGGGTGAGATGGATACATTCACCCAGTTGTCAGAAGGTGTCTGAGGGAAACAAAAATCTGGGCACAATGGGACATGCTTGCAGTCCTAGCAGCTAGGAGGATTGGGCAGGAGGATCACTGCAATTTCATAGCCAGTCTGAACTACATAACAAGATCCTGTCTCACAAAAAAAGAATCATGGGCTGCACAAGGTAGGGGACATCAGTGTATGACAAAGGATTGTTGCAGCCATTCAGCTTTGGGAGGTGTCTTCTGGGTGACCCTGCATGTGGAGAAAGCTTCCCCAGGGGACTTAGGCCCACTTCCTGCTGTGACATTGGCTGCCAATCAGCCTAAGGTGTCATGTGGCTGCTACCTGCCATTTGCCCCAAACCTCCCTCATAGATACCCACACATCAAGCCATCTCCACAACTAACTGCACCTAAAGTGACTCCCAGGGAGCCCTGATTCAGCATCCTTTCCTGAGTGTACCTTTGAGGCAGCGCCCTGAGTCAAATAAGACAGGAAAAGAACAGAAACCTACAGACAGCTATGACCTCATTGCTGTTGCCAGCCTGGGCTAATGTGATTACTATTGTGTGTAGTGTGTTTTAGGGCAATGCTAAACACCTCCAAGGTATCAGCCATAGCCCCTGGGAGGAAAGTCCAGTCTCAGGAGAAGACATTTAGGAGCAATAGCTGCAGGGATGTGGCTGCAGGTAATAAACTCCCATTGCACAATCCACTCCACTGCAACCCATCCCCCACCCCCTGCACAGGACCATGGGGCCCAGAACATGGGTGACACCTACAGTGCATTCCTGATGTCTCTGGAATGGTGACAGGCAGTAGTATGGCTCTTCATGCTGGGTTTGCCAAAGCCAGCTGTCCAAGGAAGTGTGGAAATGTGGAGCCTGTTCCACATACAGCTCATCTGCTGTGCTCAGTAGCAGCATATGGGGGCTGGGGAGATAGCTCAGTAGAATAAGCGCCTGCCTGGAGGGTGCAGGGTCCTGAGTTCAATCCCCAGTACCTTAAAAAAAAAAAGGAGCAGCATATGGTTAGTGGCCACCACATCAGAAGGCTGCAGCTTTTCCTAAGCAAGAGTTCAGCACAGGCAGGGAAACTGCTCAAGACATGAAGCTAGTGACCAGTTGAGTGCTGAGAGGTGATCTTGGTTAGCAGGCACCAAGCGTCAATGTCACCTGCTAACTGTACAAGGAGGGTGCCAGAGTACATATCTGTGGGATTCACCCAGGGGACAATGGGGTGCCTGATGCCTTTTAGGTCTCCTGCTCATGTATGTGATGCCCTGGGGTGTTGTGGGAGGCACAAGGCAAGAAGATATAGGCACAGGATTGAAGGTCGTGGTATCCACTGCCCCCCCACCTACCTTTGCAAACCCCAACTAGGTCACTGAGCCCTGCATTTTTTCAAGAAAAGTACATAGCATGCAGTTTCTAATCTCCTTGCAAACCAATAGAGCTGACGCTGGTGGAGAATGCATAGAATCAGTGGTAGCTGAAGGTGACCTTGAGAAAAAGCTCATCAGGGGTGTTGTGAGAATTCACTCAATGAGGAGCTCTGTGAGCAGCCCAGAGGGAATTAATACCGGGCAGGTGAATTGCTTGCAAACTGAGACTATCAAGCCCAGCTGGCTTCCTGCCAAGGGGTCCAGGGGTTTTAACCAAATTTTCCAAAATGACAGTTCTTCATCTGCATGCAGAAAAGGGCTCTGAAGGAGCATTCCATGTATAACACATCTCATGTGTAGCCACATGTGATTGGTGGACACCACAGTGTACCATTCCATTGGGTTTCTGGACTTCACAAGAGACTCCGTATTTATTGTCCTGAGTATCATTTCATGGCCCACTTTAACACAAGGTAGTGTAGGTGGGCATGGTTGCACACATCTGTAATTCTAGCATTTGAGGGGCTAAGGCAGGAGGATTGCAAATAAGTATATACTAGGTGACGTCAAACCTCAGGCCTATAGCCAGAGTGCCTTCAGGATAAATGATGTTGAACATCCATAGGCAATTTTTAAAGAGCACCTTAAAGATTTTGCCATTGACACATACTGGGCTCTCTTATCAATCAGCCCACTGAGAATAGGCCCGGCCCTGTGGGTTTTGCCTATAAAGCCAATGACTTTTGCAAATGAAGGGTGGAGGCGAGCTGGCTTCCCTCTGTTTCCAGGTGCTTCAACTGTGCTGTGAGATGGTCATAGGCAGGCAAAAGTGAGAGAAAGCATTTGGTACTGCACACAGGCATGGGGGCCCTATGAAATGCAATTAGTGTCACCATAAGGAATCTGAGCTGCAGAATGGAACACAGGCTGGGCTATGACACCATTTATGGGGGAGCAACGGAAAGATTTTTTTCTTTTTTAGATAGAGTCAGTGTACCCCAGGCTGGGCCTTCAGAGTGTTGGAATATTAGGCATGCCCTACCACATCCGACTAATGAAGGGAGGAGTTGTATGGGGAATAAGAGAAGGTGTAGATAAAGAGCCAGTGGTCTCAGCGCAGGAAGATGGGATCTCTACTGCCTCATCTAGAGACCGGGCAGGAGGTTTTGGTGTCTTGGTGGTAGGAAAGGAAACAGCACAGTTTCTGAGGAAGACTGGGAAGGGTGATTTGGGACCAGACTAGTGAGAAGGGAGGAGATGTGGTGGCAGGAAAGCTGAGGCCCAGGAATCAGGGATAGGAAGCCCCAAGGTGAGCTTAGGACCCCTGCTTTAGAGCACACCAGGAGTGGATAGGTCTGCATCCCTCTCAAAACTGTTCAAAGGGCAGAGGAGATGGCTGGCAGTCTAAGTGCCTGCCTGGCAAGCACTAGGACCCGGGTTTGATGCTGGGCACCACATACCATGCTGTACTGTACTGCGTCTGCTGGCCACCAAAACCAGGTGTGGTGGCACATGCCTGTAATCCTAATGCTGGGGAGGCTGAACCAGGAGCGTCACTATGAATCCAAGCTGTGTAGCAAGACCCTGTACCAAATACATAAATAAATTTAAAAAAAACTGTGTAAAACAGTGAGTCAGGGCTGAATAAATCCTTTGTATGCAGGTGGTGCTCTGTGCCTACAGGGTCCCATGAACGGATTCAACCCACTGCAGAGGAGAACTACATACATTTTAAAATCTATGCCTGGAAGTCTGGTGCATGGCACAGGCCTGTAATCCCAGCACTCAGGAAGCCGAGGCAGGAAGCTCACCATGCTGGCAAGTTTGAGGCCAGCATGGGCTGCATAGTGAGTTCAAGACCAGCCTGAACAACATGGTGAGATTCTGTCTCAAGAATAAATATATAAATAAAGTGTACAGGAGGATGTACACGGTTGTAAGCAAATACTTGGCTATCCTACGTAAAGGAGAACTACAGTGATAATGATTGTTGCCATCATAACCAACAACAGTCTATGGGTCACACGTTTTCCTCAGTGCTTCACACAAAGCATGCCATTGAATCCTCACTCCAGACACTTAGCTAGAGAGGAGACAGGCAAAGAGGTTGACAGAAGTGGGGTCACACAGCTGGTGAGTGGCAGAACTGGACATAGCCTCCTGAGAGCCAGATCCCAGGTCTTCACTCTATGTCATTTAAGCTGGATGATTAACTTGATTTGCTTCAGATCCAAAAGGGTCTCAGTAAGAGATGAAACCCACCTCTCTCTTTGGAAGATGCCTCTCTCCCAGCTTTGCTCAGGTGTGAGAGGGACTAATTACTCAGCTGTGGCCACATGTCACCCCATCCTTGAATTTGGAATGAGTGACCTAATCAGCAGGGATGTGCAGAAATCTTTTCTGGGAACAGTTGCCCATCTAGTCCCACAATTTCCAAGTCAACTGTGGAGGCCGGGACCAGGATTCTGCATCTGCTGTCTCCCAGAGACAGGGAAGCATGATCTGTGACAGCTGGCCAGTAGCAAAAGCAATGAGGATCTTTCTGGGCCAGGTCTGCAGAGTGATTTAGGCTATAATTCTAGCTGAGCACCATCCTGAGCCCTGCTCACTTTATAGCCCTTCTGCCCAATCACTAAAAAGGAAGTCTGCTAGTGTAGTCAAGTTGAACAGGCTTCTGTTACACAAGATATATTTTGTCTGTGCTGAGAATCAAACCCAGGTGCTGCTGACACAAGCTAGGTAAGTGCCCTACGTCTGAGCTGCATTACCAGCCCCCAAGATTCTGATAGAACAATTAATGTGGATCTAGCAGAATCCCAAGCCTCCAGGAAATGTGCAGGTGGAAGATGTGCATTTTTCTGAGCACTTACTAGGTATGAGTAGAGTTCTAAAGATTTTAGCCTGTGTGCTTAAATGTGCTTTTATAATACAGGTCCTAAGGACCTGGAGTAATGATCTCTGTGAGCAAAAAGATGGCCAAGTACCTGACTTCTTGTCTTACTGCCAGCCACCTTACTGCAACTTCTGTTTCCAGAAAACTGACAGCTTGCCTTAGTATGAGCTAAGTTCTCATCTCATTGACTTTTTCTTTTCTTCTTTTTTTTTTTTAACTACTTTTTTTCCAATCTCTCTCATTTGGTCTTTATGTACTACATCCATTGGTCCATGAAGGGACTGGTTGCTGCATTTTCTTCTTTATTTGGGGCTGTTTGTGCCCATAGCTGCCCCAGATGCTCTCCTGGATTCTGTTTCACAGCCAACCACTGCTGTAAGAGCCCTTAAGGGAAGGAGTCACATCTGAGTTTCAAAACCAGTCAGAATCCTTTGCTCATTAGCATTGATTAGAGCAGCTCCTGGAATATTAAGAGCTGGGCAGTGTGGGGACATCTCCTTTCTCCTAGTCTTTGATAGCACAGGCTGTGATGCATTTTGTTTCCATGTGTAAAGCTCCCAAAGTCTCACTCTTTTGCCCTGGATTAAGGAAATGGGAAGAGAAACTCTTAATCCATTGGGTGGGGGTTCGCTGAGATCCGAAGTGTTTCTTCTTAGCATTTTGCTGGTGCCAGACCTTCGGGGCAGTGGAGGCGTTGTTTGTTGAGCTGGCCATGAAGGAGGGGAAGGGGAGGCCAAGGCTGCCCACATTTTCAGCCTCTCCCAACCCAACCCGAGTCACGGGTGCACCCAGCTGTGGGCTGGACCCTGGCCAGGCCTTCCTGAGCAGTGGCTTTGCTCACCCTGCCCTGCTCCTCCCACTCTTTGTTAATTCATCCATCCACTCATCCCCTCCAGGCATGCTGCTGGGCCCTGGGGCTGTGTCTGAGAGCCCCGCAGATGGAACCCTGTCTTCCTGTGCCTGCAGAACAGAAGTAGCACCAGGTCACTACCTGCTAAGGGAACATGGGGAGGGAGCCCATGTCACCAGGAGGTACAAAGAGGAGTCCAGGGACACTTGGAGGGAAAGTGTCATTTCTCTCAGAGACTTGAGAGATGCAAGTGCGGAGGGGGTGACCCTGACACAAGATCACAAGAAGCAAAGCCCAGGCAGAGGTAAAAGTGTTATGTATCAAATAAATAAATAAATAAATTTTGAAAAAACATTTTTAAAAAATGTATTTGGTACAGGGTTTCACTAGGCAGCTCGGACTCGTAGTGATCCTCCTGTTTTCAGCTTCCTCAGTGCTGGGATCACAGGGGTGCACTACCACACCTAGTCTTGGTGGCTGGGCTCAGTGCATGCCCACTGTGGCACATTGTGCTGGGAATTGAACCCCAGTTCCTGTGCTTGCCTAAGCAGGTGCTTAATCTGCTCAGCTACCTGGCCAGCCCAACACTTACTTACTTACTTACTTACTTTCTTTCTTTTCTTTTCTTTCTTTCAAGAAAAGGGAGCAATGGAGCCACACTCCAGACCACTTGATTCTTGAGTCTGCCCAACACATGGGAGCCATAGTGAATGTGAAGGGCTTGCATGTCTAACAGGGAGGTCCTTGCAGGGGGATGACATTGATGTGCAGCCAACCTTCTCAAGAAGCCCCACACTTGTCCAAGTGCACAGGTGCTTGGTGGCTACATGGCTGCAGCAGGAGGTAAACAGACTCCAGAAATTTCTGGTCTCCTAGGTGGCCTGAAGCCCAGTATGTCTTCTTGGAGTTTGGTCCTGCCTAAACCCAACTCCAGCCCAAGGAGAAGCGGCCACAGCTCTTCCTGTTCTGCTTCACAGGGGCAGTGGGGTGGCAGAACAAACCCTGCCATCTGGTTGGTCATCCCATCTCCTACGGGGTTCCATCCACTCTGAAGCCTTCTGATGCCTGAAGTCTCTGCCTCTGCTCCAGCCCACATTCCTGTCTCCCTTCTCCCAAGGCCTGTGTTTTGCATTGTGAAGAGCATACAATCAGCTCCTATGTGCATTGTTCTCTCACTCTTTTGTGTTCATTCATCCATTCAACTCTCCAGAATTGTGTGGAGATGACTCATAATTTGGGAGATAGCTGAAGGTCTATTGCTTTATGTACCAAAATTTAGTTTTTATTTTTTTGTATTATGGTTGGCTCAGCCTGCCCTGGGGATGGTGCTGGTGCAGCATGTGGTGCCAGGGATCGAACCACAGTCACTGTGGTTGCCTAAGCTTTCCTAAGCAGGCACTTTAGACTGCTGAACCATCTTGTGGGCCCCTATATACCAAAATTATAAAGAAACAGCCCAATATGTTTGACATCAAAAATATAAATCTCTCTTGACATTGCTATCCTTGCCAGGACTCTCTCCCTGAAAATTCCTTTGTTGTGTCTTGAAAGACTTAAGAAATTACTAAGGTCCAGCTTGGCTGACAAGCACAAGGTCCTGAGTTCAATCTTCAGTACTGTAAAAAACTACTATATATTTTGGGCCGGCGAGATAGCTCAGTGGTCTAAAGCGCCTGCTTAGGCAAGCTAAGGCAACCACTGGGACTGCAGTTTGATCCCCGGCACCACATGCTGCACCAGCCCCCACCCCCAGGGTAGGCTGAGCCGGCTGTAATATAAATAAATAAAGTTTTTTTTAAAAAAAGTAATTGCTAAAAGCAATCTACCAAGGTAGGTGCACATGCTTGTCATCCCAAAAATGGGAAGGTTAAGTCAGGAGGAATGCCATGAGTTTGAGGCCAGCCTGGGCAACATAGTGAGTTCAAGGCCTGCCTGAACCACACATACAGTGGGACCCTATCTCAAAAACAACGACAAAAAAAAAAAAAAAAAAAAAAAAAAAAAAAAAAAAAAAAAAAAAAAAAAAAAAAAAAAAAAAAAAAAAAAAAAAAAAAAAAAAAAAAAAAAAAAAAAAAAAAAAAAAAAATCAGAAAGTAAAGAAAAACAAAGATAAGCCAGGCATGTTGGTACATGCATGAGATCCCAGCATTCTTCAAAGCTGAGGAACAAGGATCTCAAATTCGAGGCTAGCCTGGGGCACTTAGTGACTTAGTGAGATTCTGTCTCAAAAAAAGGACAATGTGAAGTTTCAAGTTCTGAGCAGCAGATGCCCTCATTTCCTGGTCATCACAGACCAGGCGAGGGCAGAGAGATTGACACAGCAAAGGAGCCAGAATGAAATGAAACACTCAAGTAAAATCAAAACTGTAGTGAAATGTTAGCTATTTTATATTTATATTAAAGCATCCTCTAATAAAAATAGTGAGGATTCTTTGTGTGGTAGTGAGACCCCTTTCTATGTACCTAGGTTCTGCCTAAGACAAGGGATGTGCTCCTACTCTAATAGGCCTGTTGGTACTATTTCTGCTTTTCTTCTTTCTGTTTTTTTGTTTGTTTGTTTGTTTGTTTTTTGTTGAGACAGGGTCCCCATATATAACCCAGATGGCTTTGAACTCACTGTGTAGCCCAAGTTGCCCTCAAACTCATAACAATCCTCATGCCTTGGCCTCCTTAGTGCTGGGAAGATGAGTCTGTGTCACTATGCCTGGCTTCATTTGCTCTTTGTAGGTTCAGCATCTTCACCCTGTCCATAGCCTGCCTCGTGCAGACCACAGAAGCATCTGGATCCAGTCACCTATGGAGCAGGGGGTCTTTTGCTCACCCCTTGTGAGGAGCCCCATCTAAGCACTGTGCCTGGAAGCCAGGTGGCTGAGTCTCACTGGGCTGCTGTGATGGTCCAGGGCACTCCTGCTGTCTATCATGTGTGAGCATTACTGCATGACATGTGTGACCAGCTCAGATGCCATCAGGACGTTCTGTGCTAGCTTCTAGGTCCTCAGTGGGCCCTGAAGCTCAGCTATACCCTGTGTCCATGGAGTGTCTGCTGCACATATTGTGACTGTGTCCTGGTGGCTCTGTCTGTGTCTGGCCACTCACGAAGTGTGCTGTGCCACCTTTGCCATAACTACACATATTCCCCCCACAGGCCCCTTCAAAGCAGCCCTTTGCTGGGCGCCTTCTAGCGGCTGGCGAAGTTGCCAGACATCAGAAGATCATAGGTCAAGTCCATGGAGGAGGTAGGGAAGGAGGGGACAGAACCATGTAAAGGCTAGAAGGCACCTCTCATGCTACAGGTATGTCAAATGGGAAAAGAGCTTCCATGTGCAAATAAAATCTGCCACTGGCTTAGCAACACATATACATCCAGATAACCAGACATTGTTGTCAGGCCAGTGAACACTGGAGCTCCTGGCTCCTGCCACAGGTACACGGGAGGCTCCACTTTCAGTAGTAGAGACCAGCTAAGTGGGCTGAGCCAGCCAGAGTCTGAGGGTAGTGGCATGCCCTGTAATCTCAGTTCAGGGAAGGCTGAAAACAGAGGATTACTATGAGTCTGAGCTGTGCAGTGAGACCCTGCAACAACCAAATACTTTTTTTTTTTTTAAAGATACCCATATCTTTTGTTACGTGAAAAAAGAAGTTATTGAATATATTAAGGTTTTCTAGAAAAATACAGTATGTATGTCCCACAAAATGAATACGTACAAGGGGAAAGCTTATCGGGAATTGGCTCATACACAGTTATGGGGCTTGAAAGTCTAAGTTCAAAATCTGCAGGGTGGGAGCGAGGAATGGCCTGAAACTCATGGTAATCCTCCTGCTTAAGGAGACTGAAGCCTGTGATCCTGGCATAGTAGCTGTTCCTGGTGGAAAGGGAAGAGCGGGATTCTAATTGCCTGCTTTGCAGAAGCATAGACAGTAGCTACATGGGACATCTGGGTAACAAGTTCCACTGAGATGGTTGTGTGACAGTCAATAGCTGTCCTGTGGCAGAAGAGGAAAAAGTGTCTCTGATGGGCCAGTGCTCTGGGAAAGCTCACCACTGAAGCAACTGAAACAACATTCGGTAGTGTGTGCTCACGTAGCCATTCTGCACATTAGCAGCACTAATTACAACAAGGATTCCAGCTCTGAGGATTTGTTAGCATTTTTTAAGACGCCAAGTCTCCTTGAAGCAGGGCAGGAATCTCCTTGGTCCCAAACAGAAAGGGGAAAAACCCTACTATTCTTGGGGCAGTGCAATCTTGCCAGAAGTCTCTGTGATAACTCTCCCCCTCCACAACATCCCTTTGACTTAGAGATTATTTTTTTTTCTATTCAGGGAAGATCAAGGTTAAACCCCAAATAGAAAGAATTTAGGTCTTCTAGCTCCAGGTTTTATATGTTCCTTTTTTCTTTTTTTTTTTGTCTTTTGAGATAGGTTTTGCTATTCAGTTCAGGCTGGCATTGGGCTCACTTTGTAGCCTAGGTTGGTCTCCAACTCACAACTATCCTCCTGCCTCAGCCTCCTGAGTGCTGGGATTACAGGCATGCACCACCACACCTGGCTCCAGCTAGCAACTTCTTACCAGGCAATTCAGAAAAAATAACAAGAACTTTGATAAATAAGGCAATAACTTCTCAGTACTTTCCTTGTGATCTGTGTGTTTCCTAGAGTTCTTCCCAGCATGTTGGGTGAGATGCTTAGCATGTTTCAGATTTACCAGGATAAGATGCAACTCCCAGAGGGAGGCCACAGAGTAGTCAGATCCTCTCTAGAATCCCTGTGGAACTCAGTGGGGATCTGGGATGACAGGTTCAAGAATGGACACAGGGCTGGGGAGAAAGCTCGGTGGTATATGTGCCTGCCTGGTAAGTGCAAGGTGCAAGGTCATGGGTTCAACCCCCTATGCTACCAAAAAGAAAAAAAAAAAAAAAAAAACCAAACAAACAACAAAAAAAAACCAAAGAACGTACGTTGAGTGGTGACACACTCCTTTAATCCTAGCACTCTGGAGGCTGAAGCAGGAGGATAATTGTGATGAGTTTGAGGCCGGCCTGAGGTAAGTTGTGAGTTTATGGCCTAGGTGAATGAACTACATAGTGAGATCCTATCTCATACTTACAAATAAAAGAAGATTTTGACAACTACATAGTGAGATCCTATCTCATACTTACAAATAAAAGACTTTGACACCAATATGAGCTTCGGTATCCAGGCTATGCTGTTCTTTAGTTGTGTGACTTTGTATGTGACCTTTGCCCATCCTGTGTGTTACTTTCCTCATCTGTGAAATGAGGTGGTGACCATAACAGTACCTACTTTGTGGTTGGATTAGGCAAACTGGATGAGTTAATCCTTGCATAGTGGTTGACACATGTAATTACTCAAGGAACGTTAGTTTTTCTGTGTCCTGGTGCTTGAAATGTACAGTCTTATTTTTGTCTAGCTTGTGTTCTTTCACATACAGAGAGACATGCAGAAAGCTCCGCTGAACCCTCAAAAATGCAGTTTCACAGTACATCATTGTCTTGAAGCAGCTTTCAATCATGATTCCAGATGATTCCATAACTTCTCTGCAGTTTTCTTTGATTGATATTTCATTGAGTGAGAGACATTTTAGGTATTGGAGGATAGAAAGCCGATTTTGCCATGGCTACCTGGCCAGATGCCAGCTGAACCCTGACTTCATGACAAAGAATTTAGTACATGTACTCCTTCAGTGAAGCCCTTCTTGCCCCACCAGCTGCCTCTAAAAGGTCTCCCTCTCCATCATCTTGTGTCTCCAAGTGCCTGGAATCACCTCTGATTCTCAGAAGCTTGAAATTCACTGATTGTGCAGAACACATTTTATCTGAGCTCTCACTCACAAATTCTTCCCGTTGGGATTTCTGTCTGGCTCTACCCTGGCCCACACAACCCTAAATGATCCTGCATGGGACCACTGGGGATCAGGGATTCCAGAAATAACAGCAGGTTCTCCCAATGGAGGCTGGAACATCATTAGGCATTTCTACACTGAGACACAGGGGGTTCCCCTAGTCAGTCCTCTGGTGCCTGTCACAGCACAAAGCAGCCTTTACTAGTGTGCAAGAGCAGCAGCCTGGAGGGAGGCTGCATTTCTGAAAGGTCTTCCTTTTCCCCTTCCCCTTCCAATTGTCCCCCACCCCTTCTCCCAATATGGACATTCTCTACATTGGCTATCTCCACTTAGAATGCAGATTTGTTTATTGCCTTTCTGTGATACCAGCTTCCTAGGAGTTGCAATACAGCAGCCAGAGCCCAGATGGTAATTTTCATCCTAAGAACAGCAGGACAGTCACCAGAGAAAAACATTCTCTCAGGCTTTCACAGAAAGCAAACTGGCCAAGCAATGGCCGTGACCCGTTCCGAAGGCTGACACTAACAACAGTTCTACAAAGTACTGTATATGGTCCCAAACTTAATCCTGAGGGAATTTGACCCTGGAAGATACAAAAAAATGAATGTTTTGTTATACAGGTCTTGCTTTGACTTGTCCTTGATCACCTAGAAAAAAAAAAAAAAAGCTTCATTACAATGCATTAAACGCAGAGCTAGATTGGTGAGATGAACTTTAGGAAGCTTAGATCAATAGCCTCCAACATTACAAGCTTCACTGGTGGCCCACTGCAATTGCAGAACATTTGACTGTGTATGCATCTGCTTCCTCTTAGTCCAAAGAGAAGAATTTTCTTTTCTTTTCTCCTTTTTTTTTTTTTTTCAATCAATAGGGAGGTGGGTCATGCCCACACACTGTGCTCTGTAGAACTATTGTGAGGACAATATGCAATGTGTCAACTTTTAAAAAAAGAAAGAGGAAAAGAAAAGAGGAAAAAAAAAGTAATGTATATTGAAAGTGTTAATGTTTAATTGTTTGATCAATCTTATATACCTATATCTATTAATCTAAATTGATCTGATGATGAAAATATGTAATATAACCATTGTTAAATTTAAACAATAAAAATATTAAATCAAAAAAACAAAGGATTTTGCTAAAATTAAAAAAAAAAAAAAGAGTTGGGGTGTGGGAATGAGCAGGAGAGAAGGGAGTGGCTCAGTAGGAAAGAAAATGGCTCAGCGGATTAAAGCACCTGCAAGCAGGTGCAGAGGCCAGGGCTCCAAGCCCTAGATCCGCGATGCCAGCAATTGAAACTGGTAGCTTGCACTTGTAATCCCAGTTTTTGGGAAGCTGTAAACAGGCAGATCACTACGAGTCAGATCTAGTAGTAAGAGATCCTGTCCCTATAGACCCTTCCTAAAAATACAAAAAAAAAAAGAAAGAAAGAAAGAAAGAAAGAAAGAAAAATGTGTGAAGATGTTCCTAAATGGGTGATATTTGGGACAAAGGACCTAGAAGCCAATATTTTAGCTTTCCCAGTATCTTCTCAAAAACATCCAGGAAAAAAAAATTTTTTTTTTAAATGTACACATGTAGGGGCTGAGGATATACCTCAGCCACACAAGTGCCTGCCTGACAAGCGCAAGGTCCTGAGTTCGATTCCTATTCTAAAAAAAAAAAAAAAAAGGACAGGTCTTACAGATGACAATGTGAAAATATATCTATATTTTGATGTATAACCTGGAAAAGGTAGAAAAGACATTAAGGAATTGCTTTAGGGTGGACAAGTAGTCGTGGCTCATTTTCTCCAAATCATGCTTAAGTGTCATTTCTTCTTTTTTAAAAAATAGTAATACTTGAGATCCGCCCAGGTGTCCTGGGATCTATCTCCAAGGCAATCTGGTTTGGGGGCACCTGTCTGCAAACTTGAATGTATCCTGTCAAAGTCACACTTAAGCCACTTTCTCCGGGAACTAATTCCTCCTTAATGGGGATGGGATTATTTCTAATTTGCAGGCCTAACAGACACGTCACGCACGAAAGGCTGGGTTTGGCGTCTTGAACTTCAAACCTTTGTCGCAAATATAAAAGGTGGCGGGGAGAAAAAAATAAAAAAAAGAAGGAGCTTGTGCAATACAGCGGCTCATAGTAGCCGCCTCCGCGGCCTAGTCCTGGCGGGGCCATCTGCAAGAGGCAGCGCCGCCACGCACCTCTTCATAGCAGCCTGGGGCTGGAGGTCGTCGCGCCTCGCAGTCCCGGGCCGCGCCCAGAAGCGTCGGAGCGGCGGGGAGGTTGAGGAGAGTTGGTAACAGCATTGCCATGGCAACAGTGACGTCCTTTTACCCTGGATCTAATTGGAGGAAACCCCGTGGCTGAAGCAGCAGCCCGCCGACCAACCAAACTTGGGTTGACCCACCCTCCTAGCCTATTCTTTCCTTCGCGTCCCACCCCTCGCGCCCCCTTCCGCGCGCTTGATTCTCATTGGTTAGTGGCAGTCGGAAGGCGGGACTCCATGGGAGAAATGCGACTCTCTATTGGGTGGCTTCCCGCACCTCGGCTAGTTAGGTTGAGACGGGAGGGTCCTTGGCTAAAGCCAAAAGCAGATCAAAGTGGTGGGACTCGCGACGCGGCCGCGGAGAAGAAAAGGTGAGCCCCTAGGCGGCGTCTTCTGGCCGTAGTGGGGTGGGGGTGGGGGTGGGGGTCTGAGGGCCAGCGGGGTAAGATGGGGAGAAACCCTATGGAGCGACCAGCCGTCGACGCCTCTCGCCTCAGGGGAACGACTCACGGTGGGAAGGTGCGGAGCCAACGGCCGCTTCCATCTTGGGCCGGCCGGACGGGGGTGGAGGGCTCTACTCGTCCCTGGCTTGCTCGCCCATGTTCCCCTCCTTCCGCGCGGGCCTCGTTCATCCAGACGCCCGGAATTGGCAGGCGGGCGGGGGAGGGAAATTGGAGCGGAACGCTTGTACGCGAAGACAAAGCGGGCGGCGGGCCGCATTGTCTGAAGCGCTCCCCTCCCTGCTTTTTGTCCTCGCCGGCGCCGCCCCGCCCCTTCAGCTCTCGAGGCGGACTCCTCCCGATCCGGGTCGGCGCGCGCCCTTGCTCTCCTTCGCTCGCCTAGCTCTCGGCTCCCAGGTCCCAACAGACACCAGCGCCATGGAGAAGACCGAGCTAA
This sequence comes from Myocastor coypus, assembly GCA_004027025.1. Lineage (NCBI taxonomy): Eukaryota > Metazoa > Chordata > Mammalia > Rodentia > Myocastoridae > Myocastor > Myocastor coypus. Next base: position 71,125 of record PVJA010004397.1, on the reverse strand, counting down.
TCCAGAAGGCCAAGCTGGCCGAGCAGGCCGAGCGCTACGACGACATGGCCACCTGCATGAAGGCAGTGACTGAGCAGGGCGCCGAGCTGTCCAACGAGGAGCGCAACCTGCTCTCGGTGGCCTACAAGAATGTGGTCGGGGGCCGCCGGTCCGCCTGGAGAGTCATCTCGAGCATCGAGCAGAAAACCGACACCTCCGACAAGAAGTTGCAGTTGATTAAGGACTATCGGGAGAAAGTAGAGTCGGAGCTGCGGTCCATCTGCACTACAGTGCTGGTGAGTCTGAGTGGGGAAGCGAGGGGCGGCGGGGCGCACAATCCTTTTTTTGTGCGATTTGGCCCTTCCGTGAGAGTTTGGTAGGCACAGTCTTGCCTGGAGTCTCCAGGATAGAGGGATTGCAAAGGCGAGCAAAGCCTGCAGGCTTACTGGGTTATTTCAGTGCTGGAGACTCCCAAGTAGTTGCTTTCCTATGGTGAGTAAACCTACCTAATGCCGGATTGCTAAAACTTTGAAAATTTGCCCAAGACTGAAAATGGTCCCTGATCTTGTACGGGGAAATTGTATTTAGGTATCCCTTAGTCCTCTAAAAGTCTTTACTCAGTTCATAGACTTCGAGCAGCTGAAAGAGGACATACAGACGTTTTCCAGAGACTCAGCAGTAGGTTTTCCACCCACACCTAGTAATGGAAAATCGAAACAGATATTTTTCAAGGAGGAGCTTATCTGTCAAGCTTTTCCCTGGTAAGAAGGGGGAGGCCAGGCAGTACACATGTGCAAAGGATTGAGCCAAATCTAAAGAACAAAGTGTTCTGGTCAGTTTTGGTACAGTATTTAGTAACATTCCCTTGTTACGGAATAGCAACATTTGAGCCCTGATACACTGGAATGAATTCATTTCTAGAATGGTAGGGAGAGTGGGAGAGCAGGAAAGCTTTTCAGGTTTGAATGGTCCAGTCTTAGAGTGGGTGATTAGAGTTTCAGCTTCAACTTGGTACAGATTGTCTGACCAGTAAGTATTTAGAATTTAAATATCAGCACTGTTCTGGAGTGTTTTTAGGTGCCTACGTGCTACAAAAAGTTGTTTGTACAAATAAAACAGGAAAAATTGAGTGGGATTCGTGTGATTAAGAAGAGGCATACTGATTTTTGATATGTTCATTCCACAGCTTGTTTAGGTGGGCTTTGAAAGACAAGAATGCTAGATTGACTTCTCCAAAGGGAATATTAGCCAGCAGGGAAGTTCATTTTGACCTCCAGGCTTTTTTCTTTATCATATCAGACTGGTGGAGCAGGGAATTTTTCTCCCTTATAAAAAAAACAACAAAAAACTTTCTTTAATCTCTTTTTCTGATAAAAATACGATTGATTTGAGTAAAATCATGGCCAGTGGAAATAGCTGGTAAAGAAGCAAAAAAGGAATTTAGAGAATGTGTACTGAAGTGAAGGCAACTTTATTGAGATTGTTTGTGTTATGAAGGCAAGACTCCACTATATTCATCTATGTACTCTTAGCTTCCAGTCCCTGTGTGGCATAGGAGATACTTTATGTTAGATCTGAAACGCTTATCAGATAAGTATGAAATTTGTGAACTTAAAATGATACATATGCATAGTATAGTAAATGACTGCTGACAGCATTACTTAAGTGTAAGAATTCCTAATACTGACAAAGCATTCCATTTGTGTATTGATTTTGAACATTCCATTGGCATGTTTCACTTGCTTTTCTCTTCAGTTATTTGGAGTTTTTTTTATTTTTATTTTTATTTTTATTTTTTAAATGGCTAGCTCAGCCTGCCTTGTTGGTGGGACTGGTGCAGCATGTGGTGCTGGGGATGGAACCTCAGTCCATGTGGTTTCCTAAGCTTTCCTAAGCAGGCGCTGTAGACCGCTGAGCCATCTCGCCAGTCCAGTTTTTTGTAGTTTATTAGTTACCTTGTGCAATTCAGAATTACTGCAGTTTTCCTGTTAGCTAGTTAACTGAGTGCCAAAGAATATTTTATTTTGTAGAGCCATGGAAGAAGAAAAACTTGGAGAGGAAGGTAGGCAACATAATTTATTAGAGAAAGCCACAGGGAGATTTTCCTTATTTGATTAGTAGTAGGGAGCCATTAAAGATTTGTTCAATGCTGTAGGGGTAGCAGCATCTAGACCTCAGGCTTTGAGTGCTAACAAGCCTGTTATCTGAATTTACTGGCAAGGAAGTAAGAGACTGCAAATAGGAATGATTAACAGATTACATATTTATTTAGTGGTGCTTGGAGGGGGGTTTGTATGTGCTCTTGTTCTGGGGATCAAATTCAGGCCTCCTTCAATAGTGCAATAGTTACTAGGCATAGTTTTAAAGTCCAAGTTCGAGAAAATGATGTGCATGATACATGAAATGTTGAAAAATCAGTGACCAGTGAAAGGACTTCAGAATAAGGTGATGCCAGAGTTATTGGTGACTACTAATATTGGAAAGAGCTGTTTAACTAAAAACTGGGAAGTTGTTACACGCTATGGGTAACATATCTGGGAGTCAGCCAGGCATGGTGGTGCATGCCTGTAATCCCAGTACTTGGGAGACTGAGGCAGGTGGATCAGTGTGAGTTCAAAACCAGTCTGGGCAACAAAAATGAGCTCAAGGCCAGCCTGAATACATAGGGAGAGCCTGTCTCAAAAAGACCCCAAAAAATAAAAAATAAAAATTGGGAGTCATTTAAGAATTTGGATGCAAAATTAAGGGAGGGGAAAAAACTAGAGGTACTCATAAAGCCTTGGAACAAGATGTCTCATTTACAGTTTGTGACCTTGGATCAGGAGCCAGACAGTTAAGATAATGTGTAAGATGACCTCTGTCTCAGCACCATTGTCTTTTCCTGTAAGATTAGTACCAGCTTTCATTTAGCAGTCTGCTTTAGTATGATGTACAATTTACAAATCTTTTGAATTTTTTTTAATAAGAATCCTTAAATAGTATGTAGAGTCTAAGATATTTCTGGGATTGTGTAAGAGCTATGTAACTATTTCAGTAGTATGCTTCAATTGTTTCAACTTTTTACTGAAAATGTGTCGTGTGTGTGCGTGTGTGTGTGTGTGTGTGTGTGTGTGTGTGTGTGTGTGTGTATAACTGGGGATTGAACTCAGGCCCTTGTGCTTACCAAGTAAGTGCTTATTCCACTGAGCTATCTCTCCAGCCCCAGAAAATGTGTCTTTTATGCTGGTTGTTATTTTGGAGTAAGACTGTAGGAGAAATAGGTAAATGGGTGTACCTTGAGATACTCTTACATGAAATCTGATAAATGTTTCTCTTGTGTGAGAAAAGGAAAGTGTAAAAAAATGAAGTTGAAAATATGACTAGTATCCTATTAACCTTATAGTTTAGTGAGCATGGACTAATTTTTTCTTTTCCCTTTTTTTTTGCAGTGCTGGGGATGGAACCCAGGTCCCTGGCCCCTTACCTTACTAGGCAAACACTGAGTTACATGCCCTGCCATTTTATGTCTTTGAGACAGTCTCTGAAAGTTGTTCACTGTGGCTTCAAACTTGAATCTTGCTGCCTCACAGGTAGCTGGAATTATAAGCATACACTCCCATGCCTGGCTAAATACTTTCATATTTCAACCTGTTTCTTCATCTGTAAATTGGTGATCATGGTGTCTTACAATAGCTCACATTTACGGGGTATTTACTGAACACTAATTCCGTTTCCATAAGTTAGGTTGATAATATGGAGATTCTATGACAGAAGGATCATAAGCTCAGGGCCAGTGTAGAAAATTTAGCAAGATCGTTTTTCAAAATTAAAAGAAAGGCGGGCTAGGTTGGGGTTGCTGCCTGGGGAGGACGATTAGTATCAGTAGATTTTTTGTCTAGCATCCATAAGGCCTTGTTTTCAATACCCACTAGTACACACATTAAATTGGGGGCATCTGTGGCATAAGATGCTACTAATAATGTGCAACACTGGTTAAGTGATAGAGTAAGGATTTTGCCCAAATTGTGTGACTTCATAAGAAAAGAATTGGGTGTGATGGCACATGCCTGTGATTCTAGCAGAGGGGAGGCTAAGGCAGGACAATGGCTGTGAGTTTGAGGCCAGCCTGGACTCTCCATTGCGAATCAAGGCCAGCCTGAGTTATATAGCACAAGCCTGACTTCAAAGAAAACTGAAACACAGTGGTCCTCAAATGCATGGTAGTTGATTTTAAAACCCAAGACCAATTCTCTGAGGGAATTTGTATATTTCACTAAATATAAGACATTAACAATTTAGGATGGAGAGAACATAGATCTTGGGTAGACAAAACTCTGAATCTGTAATACATCCATATATACAAGATATTGTAGTAAAAATTTAAAACTCAGTGCTTTGCCTGTAGATTAAAAGTTTTTTGTTTGTATTTTATTGTTTTTCTTCAAATATGAACTAGGGAACTTTTCATCTGGTGTAGGGAGGATGCAGTCATTCCCTTCCCCAGTCTTGACAGGGTGTGTGGCTTGCAGCGCCTACTGGAATGTAGCACAAATAACTTGGTGTCAGTGATAGGGAGGCTTTAGATTCTGCAGTCCCAAGACTTCTCCCCTGCAGGGACCAGGGCTGTGGATGGTCTGGATGGATACTCTCCTGTTGACAGTGAGTGTCCCTGTAGTCAGGGTGGGTCCAGGCAGTCACTGCATTCTTCCTATATTTGCAGGTGTCTCCATTAAAGATGAGGTTGGGAGGCAGGCCTATCCCTCCCACCTAGACTTGGGGGCTTCCTGAATTCTGATTCTTAACCTCTCACATGAACTCCAGGAAGAGGTCCCATCCCATACTTGGAGTAAAAAATTTAAAGGTGAAATGAAATGGAAATACAAGGTTAGATCAGTGTTTCTGAACCAGGGTGTGTTACCCATGCTGCACCCCCTGGGGGACCCTGGACAGATTTTTTTCACTCCCATTTAAGGTTGGAAGGATTGGGGCAGGAGCGATGTCCTGCTGCTAGTGCTCAAGGCATAGAGGTTGGAATACTCAGGTATCCTGCAGTGCACAGCTCTGCTGGTACCCCCTAGAATTACTCTGTAGTCCACAGTGACAGTACAGTGTCAGCAGAGCTCAGCAGCCACATAACATGTGGTACTCTGATGAGTTGTATCCTGCCTGGCCTTTAGGCATCTTGATTGCCTCTGAAGCCTGTGATTTGCTGTCTGTAATTTGCTTATTTTAGATTGTTGTTCTTTTTGAGACAGGGTCTTCCTGTGTGGTTCAGGCTGGTCTTGAACTCTGCTTTGTAGCCCAGACTGGTCTCAAGCTCACCTTGATCCTCCTGTCTCAGCTTCCTGAGTGCTGGAAGGCATGCATCACCACACCTGGCCTGTTTTAGATTTTTGAGACAAAGTCTCACTATGTAGTTCAGGCTAGTCTTGAACTGACAGGAGTCCTCCTGCCTTAGCCTTCCAAGTGCTGGGATTACAGGAGTGTGCATCAGGCCTGGCATTAGAACTTTTTTTTTTTCCTTCAGTATTGGGGATCGAACTCAGGACTTGGGACCTTGTGCTTGCCAGGCAGGCGCTTATACTGCTGAGCTATATCCCCATCCCTCTAGAGCTAATTTTAAGTTTCATACTGTTGAACTCTTTTGAGACAAGATCTTGCTATATAGTGCAGGCTGGTCTTGAACTCACTGTGTGGCCCAGGCTGGCCTTGCTCTTGTTATGATTCTCCAGCCTCAGCTTTTAGAGTGCTGAGATTGCAGGATGTACTACCATGTCCAGCTACACTTCCATCTATAAAATGATACTGTTGTATTGGCCTTGTTTATTCTCAATGCTTGACATTAGGGAAATCCTGATTACATTGATATTCCTATATGATATTTATCATTAAGTACGATATTTGTGCTCAGCAGAGGGATAAGAAAATACCTTGCCTTCCTTGATTTTTTTGAATAGTAAGAGCCATTATTTATAAGATATGAAGAAAACTTAGTTTACCTATTGGTTCATTGTTTGTTTGTTTGTTTGTTTGTTTTTTGTGGTACTGGGGATTGAACTCAGGACCCTGCTCTTGCCAGGCAAGTGCTTATTCTACTGAGCTATCTCCCCGATACTCTGTTGGTTCATTCTTACCCAAAAATAAATGATGAATATTTCTTGAAAGCATTGTTTGAATTAAGTATGTATTTAAAAGGAAATGGTGGGGGGCTGGGGAGATAGCTCCGAGGCACAAGTGCCTGCTGGGCAAGTGCAAGGTCGTGAGTTCGAACCCTGGTCCCACAAAAAAAAAAAAAAAAATTAAAAGGAAATGGTAATATCTAGTACCACAAAATACTGGGAGGTATATGAGATGAAACAGTAGTGTTATAAGTACAGGAAAAGGCCTGTATAAGGATGTGCATACTACCTTTATTCTAATATCAGAGAACCAGAAGTAGTACATTAATAGAAAAAGGGATAGTGACTTATTAATAATTGGAGTACGACTCAGCAATGGAAAGGACCACACTACTGAAATATAGCAGTCCCAACCCAGGTAGTTTTTCCACTGATTCAAAGGAACAACAACCTAGATCCTTAATGTGGAACACAAGGCAGGATTCAGAGCCTCTGAGACTTATCAGGTGGTGATGGAGGCAGTGGCTGCTAGAAGCACTGGACCTGTGTTCACTCAACCTACACTCACACCCTGTGTGGTCCAGTTCTTAACAGTGCCTATACCCCTTTCAAAATCATGCTAAGTGAAAGAAACTTCAGATGAAGTAGACTTTTTTTTCAAGTCTACAATAAACAAAGCTGTTATAGGGAAAAATAAGACTAACAGTGGCCATGTGAGAATAGAGGCAAAAGCTGACTAGGAAGGGCCAAGGGAATCTTTCTGGAGTTTTTTTTAAGAATTTTTCATTTTATTTATTTATTTTTTTTCTTGTTTCACAACCTTTGTTTATTCACTTATTTTTATGGCTGGCTCAGTCCACCCTGAGGGCAGGGCTGGCGCAGCATGTGGTGCCCGGGATCGAACCGCGGTCCCTGAAACCGCCTAAGCTTTCCCAAGTAGGCGCTTTAGACCACTGAGCCATCCCGCTGGGCCCTTTCTGGAGTTGTTACTAATGTGGTTGAGCAGGTACAGCACATATCTTTCAGACTACATGTGAGAGTGATATGCATATAAGAACCCTGTTGAATACTGCTGATAGGCTTTCCATTATGTAAATTTCACATTAGAGGAAAACTAGTGATGTGCCTTAAATTTACACGAAGACTCATAGAAGGCAAGCACAGTGGAAGGCTACCAGAAGGACTAGGTGATGGATGAGTGGGTCCACTGACCTCCCTGTGTGGAGGCCTGATGCGCCAGTCACTGGCTGAATGGCCGAGATAAGCAGGAGAGGCCACAAAGCCTTCGTCTACTGTCCTGTGGTTGACAGTGTGTGGAGAAGTGATGTGCCTGTGGAAGGCACAGTGGACATGTGTACACAGCAGTTCGTGTACCTCTGGTGACTGGAGATTGCGTACATTATGGCACTGCCTCACAGGCCTGGCGCTGGCCGCCTTTGCACATGTGAAAGTTGTGTGGCCCATGAAAGCTTTTGTGTATATTATAAATACTTGTGTTATTAGAAATTAAAACATTTTTATTCCTTTTTAATTCATATAGAACACTAGTTCAAAAAAATCATTAGAAATTAATATTTTTAAGTTCTGGTAAAATATGCCTAACATACAATTTCCCATTTTAAGGGTACAAATCTGTGCCATTAAGTACAGTAGCCTATCCATCTCCAAATATCTTCTACAGCTGAAACTTTAGGCCCCTTATATTCAACATCCACTGTCCTACTTCATGTTTTATGAATATGACCACTTTGGGTAGGTTGTGTAGGTAAGATAATAACTTCAAAAAATAAGGATGACTTGAAGGAAACAATTTGAGAGTGGTGGAATGTTTTTCCTGGGGAGTCTGAGCTATCTCAGTGGTGTGTCTCTTGGGGCTACCAGGAATTACCTGACAGGGGCAGCAAGGGATTGAGCGGATGGTGTCTCAGCATAGGGCTCCTGCCCATCCCTCACAGAGGACCCTCTGGGGAGGCCTCACAGCCATGGGGGCTGCTTGAGTAGTCGTCTTTTCCAAGAAGTAAAGAGTCCTTGTTGTATGGCAATAGCAGTATTTGTAACGCATTCCCCTCCCGTCTCATTTTCCTGTCTCTACCCTCCACATAATCCTAGAAATACAGAAAAATAATATATGTGCTAATATAAAGAGGAGCCAAAGTTGGTTGTACAGATTGGATAATGTGAATCCTTGATAATTCTTTAAAAATGAAATCAGTGGGAGACTTGGTACATTGAGTAGCTTCTTATGGAAAATGGTGACATGTCATTTATTTCCTACACTCCTCCCAAGTGCACATCACAAAGGAGAGTTGTCTGGGATGAAGTAATTGGAGCTGCTAGAGTTCAGGTTTGAAGGCTACACAAACTTTGGTCAAAGCATGTATCTATAAAGTGTGTGTGTGTGTGTGTGTGTGTGTGTGTGTGTGTGTCTGTCTTTTTTTTATTTTAGGGAAGGGTCTACAGGGTGTTAAGGGTCTCACTACTACAGCCTCCCAAGAGCTGGGATTACAGGCATGCACACTACACCCAGTATCAATTGCTGGCTCAGGAAGCCCTGGGGGTGGGGCTGGGACTATCCATGAAGTGTGTCTTTCATACTGGTCTTGATGCTCCATTTATAGGTTGTCCATCCCAGATGCAAAATATTCACATCTTTTTCCATGAGTGTGGCATAGTGTGGTGCTAAGTGTGCATTTTGTAGGATAGTCTCCATTTTCACTAACTTGGGTTTATGAACTTTTTCCTCTCCTCCCTTCCCCTTCCCTTTACCCCTTCCCTTTTTTCCCTTCCTTTTCTTCTTCCCTCCCTCCTCCATATCCCCCTTTCTCTTTTTATTCTCCAGACAGGGTCTCAATATATGATTCAGGCAGGCCTTAAACTCACTGTGTAGCCCAGGCTAGCTCACACTGATAATCGCAGTACTCAAGGCTAAGGCAGCTGATAATCCTAGCACTCAAGGATAAGACAAGGATTGCTGCAAGATTAAGGCTATCCTGGGCCATACATAGTTCAAGGCCTGTTATGACTTGTAGCTAGAGCGCCCCCCCCCCAAGTGTCCTATGTTCGTATGTAAGACTTTTAGAGGGTGCATATCATGGGTGTGAATACAGATTATAGGTGTTATAATGAGGTTAATTAAATTAGTACACAGTTCTGGCTTTGGCTGAATGGATTTACCAAGGGCAGAACCCCTTCTCCGAGTGTGGGTGGTACCAACCAGTAGGTTTATAGCCTGGACTGGATGTAAAGAGGGATTAGACAGAGGAAAAGGAAAGCTGCTGCTCCTGTCTACCATGACACCACACCCACCTTGCCTCAAGCCAGGTAGCTATGGAGTGAAACCTTTGCACACTGTGACCCAAAATAAATCTTTCCTCTAATTTGTGGATGTCATACATTGTGTCCCAGTAGTGAGAAAATAACACAAGTCCAGCCTCAACTATATAGCAAGACCCTGTCTTAAAAACCAAAACAAAATGATAGTAGTAGTAATAAGGTACCTATGACTAGTTCACTGAGTATTCTGATCTTCCACCTTAGGCTATTTCTAGTTTGTTGGGAAGATGCTTTGTCTTTAATGTTCATGTTGTGCTTGGGATTCTGATGGACTACTGGAGGTTAAGGAATTAATGCTTATGTATGATCTTCCTCTAAAGTTTCAGAGGAGGTTTATAAAGTGGTACAGTTGTATATACTGTTCCTATTAACGTTACTATCTGGTTTTTCATTGTCTTTGTTTAAAGACTTAATATTTCATTTTGTTTTTGTTTTGAGAAGGTGTCACAATGTAGTTCAGGCTAACCTTGAATTCACTGTGTAGCCCACCCTGGCCCTGAAGCCATCCTCCTGGCTCAGCCTCCCATGTGCTGACATCCTCTGCTTGTATTTTTTAGATTATAATTCAGATACCATAAAAATCACTTAAATACTGTGATTCAGTGGGTTTTAGCTGAGTTAAAGTTTCACAGCTAAAACCATGTCTTGGTTACTTTTCTCTTGTTGCTGGGACAAATACCTGATACCCAAAATGAAGGAAAGAAAAGTTTATTTAGCTCACAGTTTGTGGAGGTTTCAGTCCATATTCGGCTGGCTCAAGGCTGAGTGGAACAAAGCAGAGAGCATCCAGTTCATGGCTGTGGAACAGCAACAAAATGGTGACAGAGACAACCAACCTGGGGAGCAGAGAGCAGCAGCACTAGTCTGTCTCTCTGTCTCTCTAAATTACATCAGGCTCTCTGCCTTAGCCTGTCTGCCTCAGGCCACACCTATAATTCCCAGCAGAACTCAGACCATAATCTCATCAGTAGTAAAACATATAATACCAGTGGATCATGGATCAAGTCTCACAAACTCTAGAAGTCCCCACACCATGACTCATGAGGCTTTAGGGGGACAACTAGACATAAACCATAACATACCATTACTAACTTCAACACATTTTCATTACCACAGAAAGACCCTGTGATTCCTCATCTTCTTTTGCTTTTTTTTTTTTTTTTCTTTCAGGACTGGGGTTCAAATTCATGACCTTGTACTTGCCAGGCAGGCACATGTGCCGCAGAGGTATCTCCCCAACCCTCTTCATTTGCTTTAGTGCAGTCTACTTCGTGTCAATAGATTTGCCTCTTCTGCACATCTGGTCCAAGGAAATCAGTGTCTGGCCCTTGAAACTTAGCATAGTGTTCTCAGCCATAATTTATGTGTGACATTAGTACTTAATCTTCCCCCTTTCTTTTGAAATATGTAAAATGTGCAGTAAAATTTTATCATCTTGACCATTTTTAAGTGTATGTGTGTGGGCTTTTTTTGGGGGGGCGGACTGGGGTTTGAACTTATATGACATTGCACTTGTGCCATGGAGCTATCTCCCTAGCCCTTATTTTACTTTCTTGATAGTGACCTTTTAAGCAGAAAAGTTGTTACTTTTGATGAAGTCATTTTTCCTCTTTGGTTGCTTGTGCTTTTGGTGTAATATCTAGGAACCCACTGCCTAACTGGAGGCCATGAAAGTTTGTACTTAAGCTTCTTCTAAATTTGACCATTTTAGCTGTTAGACTCTGCTTCTGGTCCATTTTGAGTTAATTTTTGTGTATGGTCTGAGGTAGGGGCCCAGATTCATTCGTTTACATGTACTTGTTCAGTTGTCCTAACAACATTCGTTGAAATATGAGTTTGTATACCTTTGAACTGAAATTACCACAGGGAAATATAATCAGGTAGTTAGGCATTAATATTTTCCTGAGCCGGGCGTGGTGGCTCACGCCTGTAATCCCAGCACTTGGGAGGCTGAGGCAGGAGGATTGGTGTGAGTTCGAGACCAACCTGAGCTACAAAAGTGAGCTCAAGGCCAGCCTCAACTGCATAAGGAGACCCTGTCTCAAAAAGACAAAAAAAAAAAAAAAAAATTTTCCTGAGAAACTTGTGTTTTCACCTTTTCTTAGGGCTCCAGCCACATTCTTTATCCAGAACTCTTTGTAGCATACTGTTTCATTAGTAAACATCTCTCATCTCTAAATGTTGAAGTCATATACACCCAGTGAACTATTTTAGTACCTGCCAGGTTGCATAGACAGTTATACATTATAGCTTCTCTGTACTTTGAGTTGCTGCCTTGCTCTGTTGAGGTTTACCTGCAAGGAAAAATCCTAATCTGTTAAATTTCACTTTCTTAGAAAGGTACTTTTTCTGTCCCTGCTGGCTTTCACTGTAGAGCTTTCCATCTAATTGTAGGCACACATGTTCAGCGGCTTCTTGTTACTGCTTTAGTGCACCTTGTTGCTTATGCACACTTGGGGGACAGAATAATTACTGTTTTGATAACCATCACTGTATAGGAGATGAAGTCCAGGTTCATTAATGTGAACTGACAACTAACAGACTTTCTCTTCCACCTCTGTTTGTTCTGTCTGCTGCAGCCGCATGAAGCTATCTGTGGTTTTTTTCTTGTGAACTTCACTTATATCTGTTCTGATTCTTTCCCTGGTGTAAGAATATATTATGTAGTCTCTCCTTTTCACCAAGTCTGATAATAAGACCCAGTCCTCTATTGCCCCAGTGTTCTAAATTATTTTTATCGCTGTCCCCAAAATCAGTTCTACCCAATTTGGATCAGTAGTATTGAGCTATAAGGATATATACAAATAAGGACTTTGTGGTGTTTTCCTTGGTAAACACAACTTTTATATTTCCAGGATTATTTTTAATGTACCCAAGTAGTTCAGTTGAAAATAACCTGTCACGGGGGCCAGCCAAATAGCTCAGCAGATTAAAGTGCCTGCAAGCGGTCATTGTGCTGGCTCCATGCACCCCCCTTCCCCTGGGGGTGCACTGAGATGGCAGTTGGCAATTGAGACTGGGAATGGTGGCATGCACCTATAATCCTAGCTCTTGGGAGCTGTAAACGGGTGGATCACTATGAGTCCAATCTGGTAGTGAGACTGTGACCACCCTGTAGCCCCTTCCCTGGGGGGAAAAAAAAGGAAAGAAAATAATCTGTCACAAATGTAAGTTTAGTTGGAAATGGTGAAAAATTTTACCATAGTCTGTTAAATTCTTGTTGACTCTATTCCTGTCTGTCTTATAATAAACCTGAGAGACTAGAAGTACTAAGGGATAATAGATCGTAGCTGCAGAGATAAATAGCCACAGACAGAACAATTAGCCTGTAGACTTAGAGCATAAATGGTAGTAGTGGCTTTATGACATTTACAAAAGAGAAGCTCAATCCAAAGTACAGTGATGTCCTTGCTGGTATGGGCCATTTTCTATCGTTAGCAGTCTTTCTAGGGTATAGCGAAGTTTGACCCATATATAGTAAGCTAACCAGACAATTTTAACCTGTTTTTAACTAATAGAGCATTCTTTGTATTAGCTTTAGGTTGTCAGTCCAGTTTGATTACTTATGACCAAACTGAGATCTGGTTTTCTGTTCTTTCCTTCCCCCCAGCTTTGTTTTTGTTTTTGTTTTCTGAGAAAGGATCTTGCTGTGTAGTTCAGGTTGGCCTCAAAACTTGCACAACTAACTTCCTAGAGTGCTAGGATTATAGGCCCTCTTTCCCTTTTTGGGAAAACTGGCATGTTAACGCATTTATTTCTTCCTTTTTTTTTTTTTTTAAATCAAGTTGCAAAAGTGTTTCTAGGTAGCAGTATATTGAAAGTTCTCTGAGGGGAAGAAAATAATGTATGGTCATTGGTATTTACCTTGTTCTGTCAGTGGCACAGATTTGGAAATGCTGGTAGTGTCAGTGTGTGTAACGGTAATATCCCCTCACCCCCGTGGCTGGCTCAGATGGCTGGCATGGCATGTGGTGCCAGGGATTGAACTGTGGTCCCTGAGCACTTGCCTAAGCTTGCTTAAAGAGGCACTTCATTTTTTTATCTTTTAAAAATGTATTTAGTATAAGGTCTCACTACACAGATCAGACTCATAGTAATCCTCCTGTTTTCAGCCTCCCAAGTGCTGGGATTATAGGCATGTGCCACAAAGTCTCAATTGCATCTCAGTGTGCCCCAGGGGCGGGGCTGACATGGCAGACCAGGGATTGAACCCCGAGTTCCTGCATCTGCCTAAGTAGGCACTTTAATCTGCTGAGCTATCTGGTTAGTCCTGGTAGGTGCTTTAGGCTACTGAGCCATCTTGCTGGCCCAGTGTTTGTATAGATTTTAATGTAAGTTGACAACTTTAGAAGGTGGTATTAGTATCATTAGTGATGTCTTCCTAAACTTGCATCTCTCAGGAATCTTTGAGCAGAGGGTATATGTGCTCATATATTGCAGATGTGACTACTCAATATCCATCTGCTGTGATGTACAGATGTCAAACAGAGGTCAGGATTGAACATGTTGGTTTCTTACGATGTCTGGAATTATTCAGCTGCTTTAGTTGCTTTGAAATAAAAGAGATAGTACCATAATTTTCTTTGCAGCCAGTACATCACAGTTTGCACATATCTTTGTTGTTTCATTTGCCAGAGGCTTCACTCTGTTACTATCTTCAGTACTTCCTACTACATGTTTGATTGATCATCATTCTGCTACTGTGATAAAAGACCTGATATAAACACTTTAAAGGAGAAAAGACTTTGGCGCTTGATTTCAGATGCTTCAGTCCATGGTCAGCTGGCTCCATGCTTCTGGGCCAGGCAAGTTCCAGTTACTCACCTGGTGTCACCCAAGTATCAAAGAGGGCAAAGCTGGAAAGGAGATAGCAAGGGGAAAGATGTATGCTCAGAGGCCACAGCCTATGGCTTCTCTACTTCCTACAGTAGGCCTTGCTTTCTCTCAGTCAGTAGATAGGGTCAGCATATAAGCTCCTCTGGTACATAGGCTATGTTGGGCCTGGAGCTCATCTCTAATACTTCTTCACCTCTTGTCATAATGGCTTGGTTGTTGAGTTGGAAGACAGGATGGAAATTTGTACATCAGTGCATCTTTGTTTTTCCTTTGTTTTGAGTGGGGCAGGGTGCACTAGGTCAAAAAGTAGTCCTTGCCCCTATAATAAGGCACCACTGTGTAGCACATGTTGGCAGTACTAGTTCAGTTTTGTCCATGCTATGGTATAGTAATAGCTGGAGATCTAACAGACCAGAAGAAAATTTAGAAAAGGATTTTTTTTTTTTTGGCTGGCTCAGGCTGCCTTAAGGGTGGGTTTGGTAAGGCATGTGGAGATGGAATTGAACCATGGTCTCACTGGGCAGTGTTTGCCCAAGCAGGTACCTAAACAACTGAGCTAATCTGCAAGCCCACCAGGAGAAAGAATTTAGAAGTACTTGGGGCAGGGAAATACAGTTAAGTTTTTTTTTTTTTTCTTTTGAATATTGTTACAGTACTGGAGTTTGAAGTCAAGGCCTCAGTGCCTGCCAGGCAAGCAGTCTGCCACAGAGCTATATCTCTAGGACTTTTAATTTATTTTGAGATGACCTTACCAAGTTGCCCAGGCTGGCCTTGAACTTGATAATACTCCTGCTTCACTCTTCTGAATAGGTGAGATTATGAGTATGTATTGCCTTGCACTGTTCAGCAATTTTTCCTTTTTGTGGAGTGCCTTGGCTTCTCAGTAGGATCCTTCTCTTCACTTTGTTTATCCTGTGGGTTTTAGCTCCTTGTTTTTGTTTGCTAGCAAAAAAAGCCTTTTGAACTGGGCGTGGTGGTGCACACCTGTAATCCCAGCTCTTGGGAGACTGAGACAGGAAGATTGGTACAAGTTTGAGACCAACCTGGGCTATAAAAGTGAGCTCAGGGCCAGCCTGATTGCATAGTGAGACCCTGTCTCAAAAAGACAAAAAAAAAAAACCCTTTGGTGGATGGGGCTACTCTTGGCTTATTTATACTTTACTGAAACTACAGTGGCATGCCCTGTTGGGTCTGAGTACATAAAGCTCTGACAGCACATCAACAACTCATTAGTTCTTGGAATTAGTTTAACAGTTATCCCAGATAGTGTTGGCATTTAGGTCTTTTGTTACTATTAGAATCAAAACCAAAAATTTGAGCACTTTTTATACAGTGTGACTTGTCATCACAGATACCTGTTTAATCTCTTTTTTTCCCCAAAAGATATGTTCACACTTAGGACTGCTTTGGAGTTATATGAATTTTAATTAGTATAAATGGGAGCTGTGAAGGCCCAGTAATACTTTTTCAGGGATTTGTTTGGGGTTCTGGACAGGTTGTCGTGTTTCCTCATACTTTAGGGCTTGTCTTTGCAGCTAAAGTTCTGAGCTGAATTTGTTGGCATATGAGAGGGAAGCAGTAAGAGTTACTAGTTGGGCAATATTATTTCTAACTACATCTGTTGTTTGGAGACAAGAAGATTCAAGTTAGTTTCAGAAGACCACTTAGTGAGCATGGATATCCAAGAACCTGTTGGTGGCCGCCTTAGTACCAGTACTCCATTGCCCTCAGCCTGGGTCCTTCATGCAACCTCTGTGTGGCTCCTTGTCACTGCTGCTTGGCACGTGGCAAAGCCAGCAACTGTCACCCTGAGCACTGTAGAGATCATTGGAAGGCACATGAGTGTCACTCCCCACTCACAGATAGTAATATAGAACTAGAACTGATATTAGGGAGTTAGGACAGTGCATCCCTACTGACACCCCCCCCTTTAACCCTTTTCGTGTAACTCAGTAGCCATATTGGTAAGGTCCCCTGGCAAAGACATTTCTTGACTTGCTGTGATGTTGATGTGAGTAGCTCTTTACTGCCTAGATTACTCAGAGCCTTTGGCTAATGTTTAGTTTTGTAGGACATGAGCGCTATGTTTATGCTTAAACAGGCTGTTGGGTGTTTTTGAGCAAGACTTAGTATACCCAGAGTGAAACTCAATGTTAATCTAGTAGCAGGGTGTACAGTGGATGTAAAACTCAAATGTGGTAGATTGGTGAGGTTAATGGGTTGGTGGAGGTGAAATGATAGGGTTGCCTTGGAAAGTGGAAATGGGATTAAGGGCTGGGGCCACAGGTCAGCAGTAAAATACAGTGTAGGACTGAGCAGGCACAAAACCCTGAGTTTACTCTTCAACACGGGAAGAAGGGAAGAAGGGAGGGAGGGAATGAGACAGGACTGAAAAGATAGACTGAAGAAATGTTACAGAGTAGAATCAGTAAGATATGACAGCTGGAAGGGATTGCTAATGGAGAGTGCAAGTTCAGAGATAGTGTTAATGAGCTCAGGGGCAAGGAAGTAATGTGCAGGAATAATTAGTAGAAATAAATAATAAAACTACAGAAATAGGCCAAGTGTGGTGGCACATGCCCTCAGTCCTAGCACTCAGGACGCTGAGAGAAGAATATCACTGCAAATTTAAGTTGAGCCTGGACACAAGACCCTGTCTCAAAAACAAACCAAAAAAACCCCACCAAAATAAGCAAAGTGGGCCCAGCAGGATGGCTCAGTGGTCTAAAGCGCCTGCTTGAGAAAGCTTGGGTGGCTTCAGGGACCTCGGTTCGATCCCCGGCACCACATGCTGTGCCAGCTCTGCCCTCGGGGCAGGCTGAGCCAGCCATAAAAATGAGTGAATAAACAAACAAAGGTTCTGAAACAAGAAAAAAAATAAATTAAAAAAAAAATAAGCTAAGTTTGGAAATAAGTTTGGGAGTAGATTTATTTCCACTTAGGGCATGTTGAAGTTTAGTAGATACACATAGTTCAAAATACCTAAGGATAATTTACCCATGTAGCATTACACAAAAGTGGATAAGAAGGTGCACATAACCTTTTTGGGCTTATTCCCATTTATGATGTGATCTTTAGCCTTAAAAATGCAAACCTGACCAGGATAGAGCTGTCTTTCAAGGGGCGGTGTGCAATGCTGGCTAAGTTAACCTGCTTGTTTACAGCAATAGGAAGTGGTGCAGAGAGGGCCGAGCTTATGTAAGAGAGAGGCCAGTACTCCAAGGAAGCAGTGTGGTGAGGATGGCATGTAGCATGAAGGGACCTGGGTGGCAGCTCAGGGGGCACAGGCTACTACTTTAATGCTGTCAATGATTTGTTAGTGCATTTTGTGACTGATTTCATAATGCTTAGGCTCTTTATTGGCCCTCTTTGATCTGTGTGTGTTTGTATATATTAAAATGTATTTACTTGACATTGTGTTAGATTATAGTCATGTTACTTTCTCATTAATGGAGCACATGTATATTTCACACATAGCTAGAATCTGGATAAGAAGTCTTTCCCTTGAGTGTTTTGTAGTGGGACACACTCCTGAAGTACACTGTGCTGCTGGGCTGTGGTGCTAAGGGAAGGCTTTACATCTTGGAGAAGATGCACTTCCTGGGGCTAAGGTAACTAATGTATGGAATGGCAGGCAGAGGAAGCAGAACAATACCCAGTTTTAGGGTTCTGTGTGAAGTAGGGGAGACAAAGTTAACTTAAAAATGAATAATGTTTAGAGTTCCAGTGCCCCATCCAGATGAAGATTCAGGCTGGTGGAAAAGAGAAAGATATGATTGATTTCTGATGGTCCAGGGCTATGTGCCAGGTAGTGTTCTTTGTATTAACTTGGTTAGTCTTTATGACAGTCCTGTCAAGTAGGAGCTGTTATAGATAAAGAGGGTCAGAGTTGTGAACATTAATTGCCCAGCTAGGTGAAGCACAAATTTGTGTAGTTATTGGCCAAGGTTTTGATCCCTGAATGTTACAAATGAATGCATGACTTGTCAGTTGCCTTCAAGTAGACAGTTAGCTATTGAAATATTTGGTGTTCTTGACTGTACTAATGGAGCATTTCCTCCTGGAAGGAATTATCATAGTGTATTTGTCAGATTTTACAAAACTTAGTTTTAAAAGCAGATACCTGTTGGGTTAAAGGGAAAGAAATTCTCAAAAGTTTAGATTGCCCTCTAAAGAGAGTTAAGGATTACTTGTCCTCTTCATGCTTTCTCTCCCCCCCCACACCTTTTGCAGTACTATGGCTTGAACCCAGTGTGTTTGCACTGAGCTACACCCTCAGTCCCTTTATTTTGAGGGATTGGATGTGAGAGCCTCCGGCCTCAGCCTTCTACTGCTGGGATTACAGGTGTGTACCACCACACCTGCCCTGTGTTCTTAATACTTTTTTTAATTTTAATAGCTCAATTATTTGTACATAACATTACTTTTTTGCAAATATGAAGTGTCATACTCAGCATTTTGTAATAATTCTGTGCTGTCTCAGGTTTGGAAAAAATTATGGCCAGGACATAATTGATTACTGAGTATTCAAAGGGAGAACATTACTTGGGGTTGAACCCAGGCATACTCAGTAGATTGCCTAGGATGGCTGATGGAAGCTTGGGATCTTTACCCCAGCCTCCTGAGTAGTTGGGATTACAGGCTGTGCCACCATGCCTTGCTTTTTACTCAACAAAAAGTCATCTTTGAGGGGCCGGGGAGATGGCCCAGTGGCACAAGTGCCTGTCTGGCAAATGCAAGGTTGTGAGTTCGAATCCTGGTCCCGCCAAAAAAAAAAAAAGTCATCTTTGTTAATATTCTAGTTAGTAATTTCCCTTTATTCCATTACCTCTGGCTGTTTTCAAATTTACCATGATCTTCCTGACTCAGCTGCCTGTTGATTACAAGCATAGGCTACCACATCTGGCTCTTGTTACTTTCTTAAGTTCTGAAAGTACTTTCTCATGAGTGTAGAAGTGGCTACCCCAGTGTTCTCAATTTATTTAGAACATTTTTTAAAAAATGTATCTTAGTAGAGGGTCTATAGGATCTTGCTACGTAGATCGGACTCATAGTGATCCTCCTGTTTTGGTCTCCCAAGTGCTGGATACCCAGAGCATACCACCACATCTAGTCATAATTGCTCTCAGCACCCCCCCCCCGGGGGGGGGGGGGAGGCTGGCTGGCACAGCAGTCCCAGGGATTGAACCCTGGCCCCCATGCCTGCATGCAGACTCTCTATAAAGATTCTCTAATTGTTTTCAGCATTTATTTTATGACATACTTTCTTTTTTTTTAAGTTCTTGAGAACGAACTATTTGTGTCATAAATAGCAGTTGTAGGTGTGGGGAGATAGTCCAGCGGTCTTAAGTGTCTGCCTGGCAAGTGCAAGGATGTGGGTTCAATCCCTAGTACCAAAAGCCGTACTAGTCCTTTGCCAAACCAGCCACTAAAACCGGGTGTGGTAGTGTATGCTGTAATCTCAGTGCTGGGAGGCTGAGACAGGAGGATCACTGAGTCCAGGCTGCATAGCAGCCTGTACCAAATAAATAAATAAATAAAATCTTTATAAGTAATACTTGCACAGAAAATGTGGGTTTCGGTTTCATTTTCTTAAGGGAGATTCCTGTCACTAATGGAAAAGCCAGGGACTAGTTTCCTTGCTAGTTTTACGTGACTTGCTGCATCTTGGAGATACTAAGGTAGTGTTCTTTGAGTTTTTACCTTCTGAAGCTGTTATCTCTTTGCTTGAGGGTGTTTGTATTTTTCTTCCAGGCACTTGGAGTGGAGCTCCTCTCCCTCAAAACTCTGCTGAATTCTTTCCTTCTACTTAACATTTGGATTTTTCTAGTAAATTTGCTTTAAGTCTCAACGTGTTGCCATGTTTACAGAAAGTCATGTTTCTGTAAATTTATTTTTTAAATTTTATTTATTTATTTATTTTTAAAAGAATTTTTTATTTTATTTATTTATTTTTTTCTTGTTTCAGAACCTTTATTTGTTTATTCACTCATTTTTATGGCTGGCTCAGCCCGCCCCAAGGGCAGGGCTGGTGCAGCATGTGGTGCTGGGGATCGAACCGTGGTCCCTGAAGCCACCCAAGCTTTCCCAAGCAGGTGCTTTAGACCACTGAGCCATCCCGCCAGGCCCCTGTAAATTTATTTTTAAGATGTGAGTCACAAATTACTTAAGATATGCTATACTAACTGGATGAAAGGGTATGGTTGTGTATATGTGCTAAGTGCTCTACAGTGCTGAAAGTGATGTTAGAAATATGTTGATAGATATTTTATGTGGTTAGGTAGAAATAGTGGACAAAATACTAGGAAATGTAGTTTTAGTGCCTGATGGGATCTTTACATGAGTTTTCACTTGGGATACATATAGAAAATGATATATAGAAACTATATATCACTAATATATAGTTATTGCTATTAAGAAAGATGTCATTATGAAATACATTTATTTATATTTATTTATTTTTGGTGGTACTGGGGATCAAACTCGGGACCTTGTACTCGTCAGACAAGCACTTATTCCACTGAGTTATCTCCCCAGCCCAAGAAATGTAGTTAGATATAAACACTGTCAAGAGTAAAGGGCATAGTAAGTGTTCAACTTCATTTACAGTGAAGGATTTTGCAAGTTAAAACAGTAGTAAGACATTTTTCATTCAGTTGGAGTTTTTTGCTGGATGTGATGTAATCACTCCATTTGGGAGTCTGAGAAAAGATTAAGAGTTCAAGGTCAGCGTCAGCCTAGGCTAGGATGTTGAAGGACTGCCTAGACAGTATAGCAAAACCCTGTCTGCAAAAAAAGAAAAACAAAAATGGCTTTTTTTTGAGTTTCAGGAAATCAAATCCATGGGCATTGGCCTGCTGGACAGGTGTTGTACCAGCTAGACAGGTGTTGTACCACTGAGCTACATCCCTAGTCTCTGAAAAAGATTGGTTTAAAAGTTTAATAATACTCTGGGTTCAGAGAGATGTTCAGCAATAGAAATGCAGATTGCTGGGCTAGCCGGATAGCTCAGCAGATTAAAGTTCCTGCTCAGGCAGATGCAGGCGCCAGGGAGGACCAGGGATTAGATCCTCTGCCCACCGTGCCAGGCATGCTGAGACATGGAGGGGAGGATACCTGTAATCCCAGCACTGTAATCCAGGGTGGATTACTAAGAGTCCTATCTAGTAGTGAGACCCTGTAGACCTTGTATTAAACACATATAAAAAAGAAAAAGAAAAAAATATTTTTTTTAAAGAAAAAAAACAGATTGCTAATGGAAATCTCAGTGGAAATTACCCTAGGAGGGCCATTTTAACAGCTTATTCTAAAGACAAAGTGTACATTGGATACGCTTCTTACTTTTTTGGAGACAGGATTTTGCTGTTCAGGCAGTCTTCAACTTGCTATATAGTTGGCCTTGAACTCTCAATCCTCCTTTCTCAGGCTCCAAGTGGTGTGCTTGGGAGCAGTGGAAGATGGGAGGCAATTTTAAGTGTCCTTAGAGGAGATTGGTGGATCATGCAGCAGAGCGCCATTCAACAGGGTCATGGCACAGGAGGTGCATACAGGGACTTGAAATATCTGAACCTCTGGAAGAACAATTAGGAAACTAGTAATGGTGCTGGCTTGTGAGAAGGATGAGGATGTTGAAAGGACCAAGGCAAGGGAGAAAAGCTTTCAACTGGGGTGTTGTGTGAAGTATACATACACTTTCCATTATTTCAGGAGAAACCAGGGCTTCATTATATAAATACTGCCTTATAAATAAGGAAGAAAACTCTGATGGTATTAGATTTGAATTGAACATACTAGTCTGAGTTAATTTGTTTTGTTTTTTATCCTGTAGAGCTTACAGATGGATCAGACTAGAGAAACTCATCAATTAATGAATGAGCTGGGCTTGTTGGTGCATATCTATTTATTTATGTTTGGTACCAAGGATTGAACTCAGGGCCTTGTGTTTTGCCAGGTAGGCATTTACACCACTGAGCTATATCCCTGGCCCCTTGGACTGGGAAATTTAAAATAGCAAGACCCTGTTTGTTAGAAAACAAAGGAATTGAAGAGCTCTGTACCATTTCAAGGCTGTACTACTGTACATGAAACTCCATATCTGTGCATCTTTGTTCTGTTGCTGTACCAGGGCTGATGTTTTGTTGACAAATACTGAGTCTCACTGCATGATAGGCACCATGCTGAATTTTGTGTTGTCAGGGGCTTACAAGGGGAACAATATAGGACACATAATTAATGGGGTTATTTTATAATAGTTACCCAAGGAGTCATATGCAAAAAATACAGGAAATCTGTCCATACACTAAAGACCAAAGAATCTAGCTGAGGGCCTGGATTCCATGGCAATGTTGTACATGAATCCATCTGAAGAGCTAGGGCCCATAACAGTGCTCCCTATGGGTCCAACTGGAGGTCTAGATCCCACAGCAATGTCTTATGTAGGCTTGTTTCATCATCTATGCTGAAAAGGCCCAAAGGTCAGCAACAGAAACTAGAAAGTCTGTTCCAAAGAATGAAGGATCTCTGTTAGCAGGCTGAGGGATGTGACTTGGAGCCAGGGTTGTGACCTGGAGCCAGGAAGCGATGCTTAACATGGCCATCCTCAGCAATAGTGAGGTCCCCAACAGATGATGAGAGCTACTAAGTTCCCATCAGGAAAGCCAGCATGACAGGCTCTCTAGGAGACTGAGTGGTGTTCTATCCCCCTAATCCTCTAGCCAGAAAGCAATACTCAAAGTGAGAATCAGAGCTCTCTCAAAGTGAACCATAGCTGTTTTCAGTAACAGTAAGGTCTCAAGCTTCTTTGATGATGAGAACAGCCAAGTTCATCAGGAAAGCCATCATGACAAGCTCCTGCAAGAAACCAACAGTTTCTAACAGATCTCAACAGCTTCAGTTATTCCTCTCCAGTTCTGTTTTTTTTTACATTGTAAGCAATAATCTTTAGGTGGTCCCCTCACACCCAACACCACACTGGTTCAGGAGCATCAAGTAACTAATGTAGGCTCAGGTTTTAGAACCAGGTTGCTGGCCCAGTGTTCATTCCATTGAGATACTCATATGTAACAACTAATAATGAGTCATATGACAGACAACAAGGAAAAGGGAGAGCGTGAGTTATAATGCTGAAGGTCATCTGCAAAGCAATCTTGCTGTCTTCTAGGGTGGGATGCTAAGAATGAAAAGAACCAACAGAGACAACTGGTCTTCATGGGACAGTGTGGTCACTTTGCGCCTCCAGCCACAGGTTACTGTTAACATTTGTCTGCAGAGACTTGGGCCCGGTCTAGATTTGAGTAGAGTTTTCTGCTTGGAGTGGGGTTTGTGAGGCAGAACAGATGTGAGTAGGCTTTGTAACTTGAATTAAGAGCTACCAGAGGTATCTGCTGCTCTGTGATGTCAGCATTTCCTTCTGTCTCAAGGAAAACTTTAGATTTTTAGTATTTTTTTTCTTTAACATTATAAGATATATTTATTGCTTTTCTGACTGAAAATGATTTTTAAATCTTCAATAACTATGAAAAAAGTATTTCAGAAAATAAAATACAAATGGGAAATTTAACCATTACATTGTCTTTTGTAATTTTACCATAACCATATAGTTCGTCTAGGAAACAAAAAAATCTTAGTTGTTACTAATGTGAGAACTGAATCATTTAAGCATAAACCTAGTACATGGATTTTAAAGTTCTGCTTCTATGAATTATGTTGATCAATTATGAATGACAATGTAACAGTAAATGGAGCACAGTCATTACATGTTATCTTTGCCCCATACCCCTGGTTGTGTCATAACAAAGCTGATAGTTCTGTCAGACACTGAATCTTTTGTGACCCCTAACCCAAACCTTAGAAGCAAAGACTATGGCCTATCGTATACCTCTGTACAAAGCTGTAGTAACCTAAGTTTTATCTTTCTATAGGAAATCGTCAGTTATTTGATAAATACTAAAACATTGTTACAATCCATTTTCTCATTAAACACCTTATGTAAGAACTGACTACACAGAAAACTCCTTTAAGATTTGATCCACAAATTAAATTCACTTAGCAGGTTAGAATTTGAAACCTTCAACAAAAGGAAATGGGAATCCCTAATCCTAAAATGTGGTAATCACATTTTTAATGGTTTTTGTTTTTTTGAGACAAGGTCTCACTATGTAGTTTCAATAGGCTGGCCTTAAACTCACTGTGTAGCCAAAGTTGGCCTTGAACTTGTAGCATTCCTCTTGCCTCAGCCTCGCAAGTATTGGGATTATACACGTGGCCACTAAGGCCAGTTGTCATGTTGTACCTACTAAGTAGATATAACATGTATACTAAGACATTTTGCTTACAGAAGGCACAAACTTTTAGAAAGGGACAATCTTTTTAATAAAAACTATTTGATGCCTTCGTTTTGTGAGCAGCATAGTAGCTAAGGTGAAGTTAAACCTCAATGTATCGTCTACTCCTGAAACAAACAAAATTAATGTCTCACTGTGTATTTACTATGTATTTTGTACCCATTGAGATGTAATTTTGAAAGATTCAAAAACAAAAAAACAAAAAACAAAAAAATCAAAAAAAAAACAAAAACAAAAAACAAAAAAATCAAAAAACAACAAAAAAACAAAACAAAACAAAAAAACAACAAAAAAACCAAAAACAAACAAACAAAAAAAAATTAAAAGCCGGGCGTGGTGGCTCACACCTCTAATCCCAGCACTTGGGAGGCTGAGGCAGGAGGATTGGTGCGAGTTCAAGACCAGCTTGGGCTACAAAAGTGAGCACAGGACCAGCCTCAACTGCATAGCGAGACCCTGTCTCAAAAAGACAAAAAAAAAAAAAAAAAAGATTAAAACTGCCTTACAGAGGGGTTAAATAGTAGCTATCAAAGCATTATTCGAGCATGATTTCAAGGATGCTTCAGATTTTCAAGGATGCTTCAGGTTCATTTAGCCTTTGTCAAAAATTTTCACAGCTTCATCAAACACTTCATCAATAGATCTGCATGCAGCTATTTTCTTGACTTTCCCTGCTTCTTTATATAAGTCAGTAGTTGGCTTTGTTGACTGAAGATGTCTGAATCCTCATTTCTAATCTATCTCTGTTGTTATAACTTCTACCACGATTTATTTCCCTCTCAAGACATTGTTCAATACAGATCTCAGTATTACAGTCAACAAAACCGCAAAAGCTACATCTGCTTTCCCATTCATGGTTTTGTTCCAGTCTTGGTTTGTTGGAAGCCCGTCAATCAGGAATTTATTTTTCTGGATTTTGACAGCCATTGTTTGATCCATTTCCATCTTTAACAAGCTGATAGTTATCTCAGCTGGCATAATCTTTTCTTTAATGAGCTCACCATACTGTTACCTGAGGTTATTCCTTTTATCACAAAGACATTCTTCTGCAGAAAGGTGTGTGTGCCCATATTTCTCCACAGTGTGGGTGCATTGGGTACCGTTGCTGGAGCTTGGATCATTCAGGACAAACATGACCAGTGTCATGAGGTGGGTAATGCAGAGAAATGGCCAGCAGGTCGTCAGCAGCAAGCTCCAGCCCAAGATGTGCAGCGGCTGGTGGTAGTACCTGACCTCAGCATGCACTGAGTCTCTCAGAGTGGTTGGAAAAGGGATGGGTTGAGTGGGTGCTGGGCACCCACTCCACCACCACTGTCCCTTCTTTTTGTTCCCAAAGGTTTTTGGACATCAGTAAATAAATGTCATGATTCATTGTAACTTGTACTCTGCAAGGATAGTTAACTGTTCAATACATTTATTTATTTATTTATTTTCTTGTTTCAAAACTTTTGTTTATTTATTTATTTTCATGGCCAGCTCAGCCTGCCCTGATGGCAGGGCTGGCGCAGCATGTGGGGCCGGGGATTGAACTGCAGTCCCTGCAGCCGCCTAAGCTTTCCTAAGCAGGCGCTTTAGACCACTGAGCCATCCCACCGGGCCCCTACATTTATTTAATGTTAGAAGATATTCCATAGATGAAATGGTGTTATCTGATCAACTTGGATCACATCCTGGATTTGTCAGTTAATGCAATAAGTACTTTAGGTTTAAGACCTACATGTATTCAGTTAGAAAGCTCACTTCAGTGACTTGAGTGCTAGTAGTACAGGTGTTGTGACCACATCTGGTGTATTAATGTTAATACTGATTTTCATCCTCCCTCCTAACTCCTTACTAGTATGTCTATTCAGAAAGGTTACAGGGAGCCTCTTGTCAGTTTGGCTTTTTCTGACTTGTATTGCTTTTTTAAAAAAACGCATGGTTTAAAAGTTAAATTAACTTGTGCAACCAGGATGTGTCTGTTAAGTTCTTACAGTCTGTAGTGTGGTTTTTGGTAATTTGATCCAGCCACAGGTCTTGACATGAGCAGAATGCGTTGTATCTGAATGGGATGAAAACATGTCCCTGAGCATGTGAAGGACAGAATTATCCTGTACTTGTTTTCTTCACATAGCTAGTGGCACTGGGGATATAACAGCATAATCGCCTGCCTGCATGGCAAGTGCAAGGTCCTGAGTTGTTTGATCCCTGGTACCAAAATGGCATCCGAGAAAGAACCATGCTACCTGGCTAAAACCATAGGAGTAATATTGCCCAAGTCATTTTGTAAAAAGTCTTAACACTGTCAGTTGTACGCAGTAGCAAGGTGCGATCTGATAAAGATGGGGAAACACTGGGCCAGAATGGAAATTTCTCTGCTTCTCCTGCTGGCCCTCATCCTTGTCAGGCTTTTCTCAGCTTCTGCTACTCTTTTTATGCATTTAATCACGAAGTTACAGCCATAAAAACACCTCTTTGCTTTGTGTCTGCAAGTAATGTCTTCACTGGTGTGGGCACCTTTCTGATAACCCTAGGGGATGTTATTGTGGTACTTGATGCACTACAGGAAACAGGCACTTATATTTGGTGGTCGCAGGTGAGCAAGAAATACTATAGAAATACTGTTGCTACTTTTCAAAATCCACTCTATAAGGCAGCAGTGCATGAATCAGTTTGAAGTGCAGGAACTCTGCCTCCTCTTATCACCCATGAAACATAAAAATGGTTAGGGTTGGTGGCGCATGCCTATAATTTTAACAGTTAGGAGACTGGGGCAGAAGGAGCAGGAGCTGAAACCTAGTTTGGGCAATTCTAGAGACACTGGCTCAACATACAAAAATAAAAGGACTAGGGATGTAGCTCAGTATGAGGCCTCTGGGTTCAACAATCTCCAGTACAAAAAGGAAAAAAGATCACAGTGGTGATAAACCTATGGCATGTGTTTTGTTTTTTCTTTAAGACAAAAGACTTTAATGGGCTTGTGTGTTAGCTGAGTTGTTTAAAGCACTTGCTTGGGCAAACTCAGTCAAGCGCCAGGGACCGCAGTTTGATTCCCAGCTGCACAAGCTACATCAGACCCACCCGTAAGGCAGCATGAACTAGAAAAAAAAAAAAAAAAAAAAAAAGGCTGGGAAGATAGCTTAGTGGAATAAGTACTTGCCTGGCAAGCACAAGATCCTGAGTTCAATCCCTGGTACCACAAAAAAAAAAAAAAAAAAAAGAAATTGTTACTGTATCAGTTTTTTCTAGACTATAACCTGAGTATTAGGTTTAGGGTTGCATTTTGGGCACTGTCCCTAAAAGATTCCCTTCACTGTCACAAAGGAAACAAAAAAAAAAAATTGGAGGGCATTATTGTCTTAAGATGACAAAGAATTCATGGTTTGCTTTATTAAATAACATTAAGATTGGCTTGGTGATGTTAAATAGGAGACTTTTTCTTCCCCGCAGTGCTGAAGACCTAACTAAGGGGCCCATGCATGTTGAGAGGTCGCTGCTGCAGAATATACCCCTGTTCTTTCAGTTTCTCTTCCCACAGTGATTGCAGGAGCATTGTGTCCAGGGTCACCTTGCATTCAGATATAGCCCTTTGTGTTCTCTTTGTCACACTCCAGCAGCTTTCCAGTTTCAGCCAGTTCTGATGCTTGCTACTTTCATAGCATGCACTTAAGGAAATGGTGTTAAATAATTTCATACTACTTTTCATTTTTGTGAGTTTTTTAAAAATATCCCCCAGCCTCAAGGTTTTAAAAATAATCTTAAACATTTTGTTATTCTCATTAAAATAATTCATTGTGTTTTGCTTGGACCATTTTTATTTAGGTAAACAAGAAAACTCTTGAATGAGAACTGTTTTTTAGCCATTTGTTTTTAGATCTGCAGATAGTTATTTTTCTTCAGTAATAGTTACATGAGTTTGATGCAGTCTTACCGACTTATTCTCTAGGGCCTCCACCCCCTCACCCCTACCTTAACTCCGCTTTTTAAATTAGAGTTAGTACTTACACCTCATTTTTTTTTTTCTTGCGGGGTTTACACCTCTTTGTGTGTGTGTGTGTGTGTGTGTGTGTGTGTGTGTGTGTGTGTCCGTGTCCGTGTCCGTGTGTATCCAGAGACAGAGTCTTGGTAGGCGACCTGGGCTATCCTGGAACTCCACCTCCTGGTAGGTAACTGGGAATATAGGTGTGTGCCACTGTTCCCAGCTTTGTAGCTGGACACCAGTAGTATCTGGCTGTTTTTCTAAAATGCAAACATGATCTTGTTTGTTCTTTTGCTTAAAGTATTTTTCTCTAGTTTCCCTTTGCCTAGAGCAGTGCTTTCAAAGTGCATTTAAACAGGAGAATTGTTGCACCAACCCCACCCCCAGGGCAGGCTGAGATGGCCATTAAACAAACAAACAAACAAACAAACAGAAGAGTTGGCTGGTAATAGATACTCAATAAGCACTTGACATGCGATGCTCTTTTGGGGTTTTGTGTGAGTGTGTGTGTGTGTGTGTGTGTGTGTGTGTGTGTGTAGTTTTTTGTTTATTTTTAGAGTTTTTTGTTTTGATTTTTTTTTTTTTTTGTGGAAACTGGTCTGGTGAGTATAGTTTAGGCTGGACTTGAACTCTATGTTGCTCAAGTTGGCCTTGAACTTGCAGTGATCCTCCTGCTTCCTAGTGTTGAGATTATGAACGTGTGCCACCAGACCTGGCTCTGGGGTTATATTTCATAATTTTCTATACAAAATTTTTTTTTAATAGAAATTCTTTTTTGAATTTTTTTTTCTTGTTTTAGAACTTTTTGTTTATTTATTTTTATGGCCGGCTCAGCCTGCCCTGAGGGCAGGGCTGACGCAGCATGTGGTGCCAGAGATCAAACCAAGGTCCCTGCAGCTGC
This sequence comes from Myocastor coypus, assembly GCA_004027025.1. Classification (NCBI taxonomy): domain Eukaryota; kingdom Metazoa; phylum Chordata; class Mammalia; order Rodentia; family Myocastoridae; genus Myocastor; species Myocastor coypus. The sequence goes on along the minus strand of PVJA010004397.1, from coordinate 41,677 downwards.
CCAAGCTTTCCTAAGCAGGTGCTTTAGACCACTGAGCCATCCTGCTGGGCCCTCTATACAAAATTTTAAAATTACTTAGTATTGAGTACAACTGGTAGTCTGAATATACCTGTGTCACTTGTGATGTTTTCTATTCCTGTGCATTCATTCCTTATACCAGTTGTTTGAAAAATACTAGCCCATTGGATTAAGTCCAGATTTATTTCTATGTGGCATCAGGGATAAAGTGCATACTTCTTTACTCAATTTTTAAAATATTTAGACTGCAGGCTGGGGCACAGTTCAGTGGTAGAAGTACTTAGCCTAGCAGATGAAAACCCCAGTGTTCAGTCCCCAGGACTGCTAAAAAAAAATGAGACGTAGTTGGTGTAGAAATTGCTGTTAAATAGCTGTCTAACCTTCACATATACTTGCATACTTAGTCCACTAGAGGCCTCTGGGTGCCACTGTGTTTGGCCTTGATGAGTTGCTTATCTTGTGGTCACCCTGTTCTCCCACATACCTGATGTTTAAACATCCTGTTTCTGTCTTTGCCTGGTGTGTTCCTACCCTTACTTCTGTACACCATCGGGAAGGTAACCACAGGCCATTTCTGTCAGTGCTAGCTACTTGTGGTGCTTTTTAGCACTGGTATCTTATAGTTCAGTGTGTAGTTAGTGGTGCATAGCACTTGGAACTTCTTGAGGACATGGGTCTTCGTTGATGGGAGTCAAATACCTGCCACCTAGTAAGAAGTAACAGTAACTGTTGAATGAATGAATGAGCGAGTGAGCGAACGGGTTTTTTAATGGTGGGGCTTGGTTGATGCAGCTTTGCTATGGGCCTCGTGATTCAGCCTCCTTGTCAGGGAGGCATTAGATAGTGACTTGACCCCTGGTCCCTGGAGTGTGGCTCCTCTGGGTGCTAGGGTGCATTACTGCCATAGAAGATGGGGGTTCAGATGCGCATTAAGGAGAAATCAGCCATGCTGAGCTTGATATTTTATTTGTTTCAGGAATTGTTGGACAAGTATTTAATAGCCAATGCAACTAATCCAGAGAGTAAAGTCTTCTACCTGAAAATGAAGGGAGATTATTTCCGATACCTTGCTGAAGTTGCATGCGGTGATGATCGGAAACGTAAGTATGTGTGACTTATAGGGGAAGCCAAACTATAAAGGAGTGCAGATGAACAGGAGCTTACAGTGGCAGTCTGGGTGTCTCTTTCAGGTTCTGTGTTGTATTCTTGCTTTTATTTTTTTGTAGGGTGATAAAACCTAGGGCCTCCTAGGCAAGTGCTCTATGATTGAACTCCATTCCTAGCCCCTTTTTATTTTTTGTCTTTTTGTGGCAGGGTCTCGCTATGTAGTTCAGGCTGGCCTTGAGCTCACTTTCGTAGCCCAGGCTGGCTGGTCTGGAACTCCGCACTGATCCTCCTGCCTCAGCCTCCTGAGTGCTGGGATTACAGGCGTGTGCCACTATACCTGGCTGCCCCTTTTTATTTTTGAGACAAGGCCTCACTAAATGCTGAAGTTGGTTTGAACATGTGATCTTATCTCAGCCTTATGAGTAACTTGGGTAATAGGTGTGCACACTATGCTGGCCAGGTTTTTGTAATTTAAATACAATTGTGGAATTTATGTTTCAAGAAAATGAAATGGACTTCTTAACAGTTAGTTGTGGATTTGTATTATATGCCCTTTTAAAACACTAACATATGAGCTCTAATTATAATTCCATATTATGTTATTAAAAATAGGCTTACTCTTTTATGTTTTGGGGCTTTAGGATTTTGATTCACAGTGTTCTTAGCTCGGGGCCTGGTAGGATGGCTCAGTGGTCTAAAATGCCTGCTTAGGAAAGCTTGGGCGGCTGCAGGGACCGCGGTTCGATCCCTGGCACCACATGCTCCGCCAGCCCTGCCCTCAGGGCAGGCTGAGCCAGCCATAAAAACAAACAAACAAACACACAGTGTTCTTAGCTCCAGAACCTTTTGAGTGATTCTGTATTTTACATGGAAATTACAGGCTTTTGTCCTTTTTCCATTGTTCATGTCCATTATTCCTTGTGTTAAGGGGTCACACAAGGAATTAAGGGGTTGCTCATTATGTGCAACCACATTTGTGAGAATTGTTGGGATGAGTGTGTATGGCTCATATATAATTTGTCCCAGCTTCACAGTGAGCTTGACCCACACGAGGGGTCATTAGGGGTTTTTTTGAATAAAGACTAATTGTGTTGACTGAAAAATAGATTTTGAACTGTCATCTGGTGTCATGGTGTCTGGGCTCTGTGGTGTTAATGGTCCTGAGCATGTGTTGGGCCAGGGCCAGGCAGTGTCCAGCACATCTGTGTGAGGCATGTTGTTCTGCCACATCTTCCATGAGAGCCTGGTGGCCAGTACAAGTGGCAGCATTCTGCCCACCCTGGCACTGAACTCACTAGACCTCATGAAGATCTGCTTCACTGTGGGCCATGGATTGGAACTGAGACCAAAATATAAAGGGATTCTCTATTGCTAGGCTGACATTTTGAAACTCAGTGAACTGTAAGGATTTTATCAGGGCATCACCCCAGATGTAGGGTGCAGGTTTTTCCTAGGGATTCTGCTCTCTTCTGCAGTGCCATTAAATCATACAAAACAAGGAAGATCTGAATGATTACAAGCCACAGAATACCTGATCTCAGCTGCTGAAGCTGGAGCCATGACCCTCTCTGCATTATCAGCCCATTATGGGCAATGAAAATGTGTCTGATGTTACAGAATGGTGGTGGCAACTCTACACAATGACCACATAAAGATGTGTTGGATAAAAATGCATAGATGTGCAAGTGCATGGGTTGTGTTAAGGGCTTTGTCCTTGGGCTGTTGAGAATATCCCATGGCACCTTTCAGTTCACAGTATATGCATTATTAAAACTGAAGTACAACCAGCACCTGAATTGTAATAGGACACATCTGTTGCATCATTTTCCCAAAATGTTTGCAATGGTAGCCACATACTTGTACCACGTGTCAAGGACCTGACTTCAGGATCAACATAGGACATGGAATAAAGAATATGTTGTCAATTTTATAGAGGAAATAGTTCTAATTTGATCAGAGTGACTCCAACCTGCTGCATGACCATTGTGGTCTATGAAATTGTCTCACATTTCCTACTTGATCTTTGAGCAAAGAAAATAAGACAAAAAAAGATAAGTATAGCACCTCTGCCCAAGGCAGTAGTAGCAAGCTCCTTGAGACATAAAACTCAGATAAATTCTGCATAGCACCACAAGCCATAATCAAGTTGTTCTGTGTTGTTAGAAGTCAAGAACTGCCAAGCCTTGGCAGCATTTCCCTACTGTGCCTTCTTCACCTATGTGGGATTTGGCTACCTCTGCCTGTCACAGCTGTTGTCTACCTGATACTAAAACCAGCAGCAAGCCAGTTTCTCATTCATTCAAGCAGAAACTAATTTGCAGGCTTTGTAAGTGGGTAAGAGGAGTCAGCTACTTTTTCTGAATCTCTCTACCTGGATTGACTTCAAAATTGACCTTTGTGTAGTAGTGAGCAGATGGCATTCTCAGGAGAATGCTAGTGTGACTGAGGTAATAACCTGTAGGATAGGGTGTCACCTAGACTGGATAGATGAGAAGAAATGCACTGTAAATGTACTTTAGGGGGCCTGGCGGGATGGCTCAGTGGTCTAAATTGCCTGCTTAGGAAAGCTTGGGTGGCTTCAGGGACCGTGGTTCGATCCCTGGCACCACATGCTGCGCCAGCCCTGCCCTCGGGGCAGGCTGAGCCGGCCATAAAAATGAGTGAATAAACAAGCAAAGGTTCTGAAACAAAAAATAAATAAATAAAATAAAAAATTCTTTAAAAAAATGTACTTTAGTTTGGTTCAGTGGGAATGTACTCACTGCAGATGTTTGAGAGGTTACATGCTGCTTAGAGAAACACCTGATTTTTGTGTCACTTGATTGCTAACCTTTTCAGAGACACTTCCATACTTTAGAAATATATATTTAAAGTTATAAAGTCTGGGCCAGGCAAATAGCTCAGTGGATTAAAGCACCTGCAAACAGGCGCAGGGGTCAGGGGTTCAATCTCCTGGGATTGCCACACTTCTGGGCCCCCCCCCACCCCCCCCCCCAGATGGCAGTCAAGACTGGGCCTGTAATCCCACGTCCTGGGAGGCTGTAAACAGACAGATCCCTGCAAGTCTGATGTAGTAGTGAGACCCTGAGCACCCTATAGACCCATCCGTAAAATTAAGATAAAGTTATAAAGTCTGAACTTTTCTTTTTTTTTTTTTTGTCTTTTTGAGACAGAGTCTCACTATGCAGTTCAGGCTGGCCTTGAGCTCACTTTTGTAGCCCAGGCTGGTCTCGAACTCGCACCGATCCTTCTGCCTCAGCCTCCCGAGTGCTGGGATTACAGGCGTGAGCCACCACGCCTGGCTGAACTTTTCTGATTTAGCAGTGTCAGCCTTTTTTTAGCATATATAGCTATAAACCACTTACCAGATACACTGAGTAGATTCATGGGCTTAGAGAGATGGTGTAATGTTTGAAATGTGTTTGTTGACTGAATGGAAATGAGAAATTTCTTTGATTTTTGGATTTATGAATCCAGATTCCAAATAAATAATTAACTCACATTGTTCAAATTCAAGTTGAAATACAAATTACATTAGTGGCTATTATTGATTGTACTTAAATGAATCATGATAGATATTTATAAACATGAAGGCCTATTCTAAAAGGATGTCAGGGGGCCCGGCAGGATGGCCCAGTGGTCTAAAGTGCCTGCTTAGGAAAGCTTGGGTGGCTGCAGGGACTGCGGTTTGATCCCTGGCACCACATGCTGCGCCAGCCCTTCCCTCAGGGTGGGCCGAGCCGGCCATAAAAATAAACAAACAAAAGTTCTGAAACAAGAAAAGAAAAAAAAAAGATCAGTTTTAAAAAATAAATAAATAAATAAAAAATAAAAGGATGTCAGTAAGCTCAGTGTGGTAGTACACACCTATAATCCCAGTACTCCGGCAGGCTGAGGTATAAGGGTTTCAAATTCAAGAATGGCCCTTAGTTCAGCCTCCAGAACCCTACTGAAAAAAAGATAGAATAATACTGGCATCATTTTATATTTCATAAATACCTCTGGGTGCTGTTATACATAAAGCATCGGGGTTTTCAAAGCTATATGTAAATGGCTATTTGAAAACATTCTATTTTTTATATACTAGAAATAGAATTTTTTAATAGAATTTTAAAAATTAAAAAATATTTGAGTAATAAATACTTAAATTTTTAAAAGCATAATCAATTTATCTATAATTTGATTGTCAAAAGGTCTCCTGGAGTACTGTTGATAGTTGAATATAATACAAGTCCTCAGTTTTTTGTGTGTACCCACATCTAAACTTACCATGTTCAGGGGTGGGGGGTTGTGCATGCCTGTCATCCCAGCACTGGGCAGGCTCAGGCAGGAAGATTGCTGAGAGTTTGGGTCCAGCCTGAGCTACATAGTGAGTCCAGGCCAGCCTGAGCTACACTTTAAGACTCTATCTCCAAACACAATTAAATAAATAAACTTACCTCATTCTATGTAGACAAATGTCACTTAATTTCTGATTTTTTTAACTATTTTTGTTATTGTTGTTAGTGTTGACCATCCAAAAAGAAATACTCCTATCAATAGTTACTTCAATCCCTTTGTCATCCTGAATATCAGCATAATTGAAAATATAAAGAGAAGATAGTACCTACTGTAACAAAATCTATACACTAGCTGACTTGATAATACACACCTATAGCACCAACACTTACAGGGCTAAGACAGGAGGATCACAAGTTCTAGCCAGTCTAGTTTATGTAGCAAGTTCAGCGCTGGTCTTGTGACTATGTAGCAAGACCTTGCCTCAGAAACAGCAGTAAACTGGGTAAAGGACACACATCTGTAGTTCCAGCACTCTGGGTCTGGGAGGCTGAGGCAGGCAGGTCATAATAAATTCAAGGCCAGCCTGGGCTGCATAGTAAGACCTTGTCTCAAAACAATAAAAATCTGTATGCTAAATTTACTCATGTATAATTTCTGTGCCATAAAGATAAACAGAATTCGGCCTGAAAATGTTGGCATAGAAGTGAGCATTAGCGATACCACCAAGCCCAGAGGTCTAGATCTGAGAGAACGAGCCATTGCTTCTGGCTGGAGCTATCAGCATGTCTGGGTCCTGAACAGTTGTTCATAGATGACAGCAGAGCTTGTTGATATACTAATGGCACAGGCCTCCTACCCCAGAGGGCTTTCCTAGCTGTGATGAGACAGCAGGTTGTTGTGATGAGGAAAGGTGTCACATTCGGCCAGAAAGCGGTAGGTTGGTTTGTATCTGGGAAGTGGCTCTAAAGCTGCTGTGGGCCACTGGCCTGATAGAACTACTTTTTTTTATAATGTGTTTGGTTCTTACTTCCAGCCTTGGGATCATAGGTGTCAGCCACTATGCTGTAACTCTGTGGCTGACTGATCCCACCGTAGGGAGGTGCCTGGGATTGAATTGCAGTCCTTGCACTTACCCAGACTTGCTGAAGCAGGTGCTTTTAGTCCACTGGGCTATCTTGCTGGCCTAGAGCTACTTTTTTGAAAGATGAATATGATTAGACTACTGTTGATAATGCTTCTTGAGACTTTTTGAAATGAGAGTGACATTTTTAAAAATATATGCATTTTTTAATCTTTTATTATTCGGTATAGGGTCTGACTACACAGCTCAGACTTGTAGTGATCCTACTGTCTCAACCTCCCCAGTGCTGGGATTATAGGCATGTGCCTATAACCACACCTGGTTTTTAAGGCTGGCACTGTGTATGTGGGATTCCCAGGCCAGCATGGCATGCGGTATTGTACCAGGGAACAAATCCCAGACCTTGGGGTTGCTAGGCAGAGGCTCAGACCGCTGAGCTATGTCTCTCCATCCCTGGAGGGTGACTTTTTATTAACCCAAAAATCAAACTGGTGGAAGCAAATTTTGTTGATACTTTTATATTGCTTCTCATATAATGTCTTAATACGAGATCAATATTCTATAAATACTAAGTTACAGAAATACAAAGACTATATTTATAAAGCATTCTCATTTAAGAAAGGGATAAGGGCCTGGGGAGATAGCTCAGTAGAATAAGCGCTTGCCTGACAAATGTAAGGACCTGAGTTCAGTCCCCAGTTCTAGAGGAAAAAACAAAAACAAAATGAACAACAAAGAAAACCAGGGAGCCGGGCATGGTGGCTCATGCCTGTAATCCCAGCACTCGGGAGGCTGAGGCAGGAGGATCGGTGTGAGTTCGAGACCAGCCTGGGCTACAAAAGTGAGCTCAAGGCCAGCCACAACTGCATAGTGAGACCCTGTCTCAAAAAGACAAAAAAAAAAAAAAAAGAAAACCAGGGATAGTCTAGTGAAATTATTTTTAATTGTTGTATTTCCAAAGAAGAAAATAGCTTTAGCCTTAGGGGGAAATCTATGCTATTTTAGGTGATTTGTTTAAGCAGATTAGGGGCTTGGGAGAAAGCTCCATGACACAAGTGCCTGCCTGGCAAGTGCAAGGTTGAGTTCCAATCCCAGTCCCACCAAAAAAAAAAAAAAAAAAAAAAAAGATTAAGCAGATTATAAGTTAGCAGCCTTATAAACTAGTTTTTTAATACCCAGTACTCATTTCCTAGTGTGATTTTAAAAGAACACAGGAAAATGTTGTTATGTCAAGAGCCAGTAAGTAACATACATTTGAGTATTTAATGTACTGTATACTGAATAGAGATCTTTGGAATCATGGTTTTCATTTTTTCCTTCACAGAAACAATAGATAATTCCCAAGGAGCTTATCAAGAAGCATTTGATATAAGCAAGAAAGAGATGCAGCCCACACACCCAATTCGCCTGGGGCTAGCTCTTAATTTTTCTGTATTTTACTATGAGATCCTTAATAACCCCGAGCTTGCCTGCACACTGGCTAAAACGGTAAGATTGTGTGTGTCCTTACCACTTTCAACACCATGCTATGTGCTTATGAGCAGTAGTGCTTGGCTAAAGAGTGCAGTGGACAGAGTGGTCTAAAAAAGCATGAATAACTTTAGGAAGGAAATATAAAGTTAGAATATAATCCCTGTGAGGTTAGCACTAAATGGCTGTATTCTCTCTGAAATATTTCAAAATGGGAAAGTGGGAAGGTCTTTTGTAAATAAGTACAAGTTCTTGTGTGAGAAATGTTGAGCATTGCTACTGTATATGTTTATAATTATAGTGTAAGCAGTTTCTGCCCATGTAAACATTAATGTGTAGATATTGCTATTTCTCAGGCTTTTGATGAGGCCATTGCAGAGCTTGATACACTGAATGAAGACTCCTACAAAGACAGTACTCTCATCATGCAGTTGCTCAGAGACAACTTAACAGTGAGTGATGCACTCCTATTTCCTTTCAGGAATGAAAGCAGCTTTGGGGGACAGTTACATAAGAGTTTTCCCTCTCCTAGAAAATGAATATATAGATCTAAAAAGTGAAATTTGCAGACAGGTTTTATTATGTCCGTAAGCATTCTGTCAGATTGGTAAGCTTGTAGGAACTGGAGAAATTGCTCTTTCTTTGTGATTGGGATGTTGATAAAATGTCACAGTTGAGAGTTTTTATATAACTTCAGCGTTTCTTTTCTTCTGATGAATTAGATGTTCCAAGTTAGGGGCTTGATGGCTGTGAGGCCTTCCTACAATTACATGAACAGCTTGTTCTAATAAAAAGTTTACTTTCTGAATTACTCATGGAGTTCCAAAGCATTTCATAAGTTGTAAGCATGTATCTAAATTTATCCCATCTCTATTAGGCCCAAGCTTCTGTTTTCTTTGTTGATCAGGAAGATATGTTACCTCTCTGTCACAGTGACAAAATGCCTGCAAAGAGGAAAGGTTTATTTTGGGTTATAGGTGTATACAGTAGATAGAAAGTAGCATGGGTCCCATTGCCCTCTTGGAGGTTGTGTCCCACATTACTTATCTTCTCCACATAGGTCCTACCTCCTAAAGGTCTCACTGCTTTCAACTAGCATCATGAGCTGGGGCTCAGGGCCTCATGGATGGATCTTTGGGGTTGTGCTTGAGACCCAAAAATGACAAAGAAGGTGTACAGTAAGAGCTTTGCAGTTTATCAGCACCACTACCCTGGTACCGCAGGTTGAAACCAATGCCTTTGTACTGATCTACAGCTTCAGCCTACTTTCCACTCTTAGAAAGAGATGGAGTCTCCCTAAATTGCCCCAGGAGTACAGGGATTATGTGCATGCACCACTATACCCAACTACATGGCGTGCTTATTGTTCAATTTGATAAGATAGGGCCGGGAAGATAGCTTAATAGAATAAGTGCTTATCTGGCAAATACAAGGTCCTGAGTTTGATCCCTGATAACACCAAACAGACAAAAAAGGCTGCTAAAGTTTCAAATGATACATGAACTTTAGGGCTGGCCAGATAGCTCAGTGGACTGGGGTTTGATTCCCAGAATGCTGTGCTGTCCCCACCCCCTGGGCATGGTGGCATGTACCTGTGATGCCCACAGTTGGGAGGCTGAAATCACTACAAGTCCACTCTGTAGACCCTCTACCTGGCACAGCACACTGCATTCTTAGGCCTGAGTGGTTGTGAGGGGACAATTGAATGATCAACACCTCGTGAGAGGAGAGCAGGCTGGGTGATGAGACCTGTTCCTGATGGACCTGTGAACTGATTGTGCTTTAGCCAGTTTTCTGTCTTACACAGTTCTCCACGTGTGTTTGCTTTTATTTATTTTAGTATGTTAACAGTAACTAAAGATTATGTGAAATTCTAGCTTTTCTAAACTGACAGTAGTGTTCGTCTGACAAAATCCCTTTTTACATTGATTATTGAAGATTAACTTCTCATTTTTACTTCCTTCCTGTTCTAAAATAGCTCCTCCAGCATGTTTCTGTTAATTTTAGTATCCTGCCTGCCTGATGGACCCTGTGTGTTCATGAGCGTGGACACCCGTTCCTCCCTACAGCCTCTGCTACCCACTGCTGTACCTCTTCAAGCAGCCCAAAATAAGTCTGCTGCTTTTGCTAGATGTTAGCCCTTCATATACTTGGAAACACCTGGCCTGTGGTTGTCCCCTTTCTGCAAACAATTTTTGCCTTACTAGTCTCATAAATTACATTTCAGTAGTGCTTTTAAGAACAGTGAGCTTCTGGGAATGGAGGGAAATTAGGTTGCAAGGATACTGCCTTGGTGATGTTGAAATGACAGTACTTTTAAAATAATAAACTGTAAGAATGTAAACAGTGAAGAGTTGGGGGAGTGAGTGGGATAGTCATGAAGCTGTGAGACAGCTTTCTCTCTTAGCCAACCTCTGTTTGAGGAATTTACTGCTGTCAGTCCTGTTCTGATGCCAGCCAGTAAGACTCGTCGTGAAGGTTGCTGTAGATGTGGTAACTGAATAGGATTCCTCTTTTCCAGTTATGGACATCAGACAGCGCAGGAGAAGAATGTGACGCGGCAGAAGGGGCCGAGAACTAAGTGCACACAGGGCATCATCCTTCCCTCCGACAAGAAACCTTTTTACACATCTCCATTCCTTTCTCCACTTGGATTTCTTATGGCAAAGAACCTGTTCATGTGTATGGAGGCAGCCGTTCCTAGTCTTTTTACACTGCAGCTTTGGAAAAACTCCATTCCTTGGTTTGTGTTTGTCTTGGCCTTCCCGATGTGCAGTTACTGCTGTAGAAAAGTATTAATAGCTTCATTTCATATAAACATAAGTAACTTCCAACACTTATGTAGAGGACTAAAAATGCATCTGGTATTTAAGTAATCTGAACCAGTTCTGCAGTGACTGTTTTGTATTACTGTTGAGATATGAAGACACAGTACTTAATTAAAATCTAAAGAGTGTTCAACATAACTTCTTAATTTCTACATTTCCTCCTTTTCTCTTTGGGGTTTCCTTTCACTGAGCAACTTTTCCATCCTCCTGCTGTATTCCTTTTTGGTAGAAATCCAAAAGTATTAGATTGAATGGGAAAGCACTTGGTGTCTATGGGCTTGGGGTTCACAAATTGAAAAGCCTCCTGAATTGAGTTTGATGGAGGTCATGTCTGTCTGTGTCAACAGAAGTTTCCTTGTTCACCTTCATTTGCTGCTGTTTAAGTTGACAACCTCCCTTCCCAATAAAAATTCACTTACACCTCCTGCCTTTGTAGTTCTGGTATTCACTTTACTGTGTAATAGGAGTAGCATGTTGCTGCCAGAATCCAAGCATTGCTTTTGGCAAATTGAAGTGCATGTCATTTCTTTATACACTAGGAAGGAAAAATAAAATACGGGTCCAAGTCTCAAACTTTAGTACTTTTCCATGCAGATTTGTGCACATGTGAGAGGGTGTCCAGTTTGTCTAGTGATTGTTCCTTAGAGAGTTGGATCACTACTGTGTGTTGCTAATCATTGACTGTAGTCCCAAAAAAGCCTTGTAAAAATGTTATGCCCCGTGTAACAGCAGAGTAACATAAAATAAAGTTACATTTTATAAAACCACTTCCAATGGCTTTGTAACAATCGCATACTTGTATTTTAAGGACAGGTGGATTTCCTACTTCCCAGAGCTTATTGACACATAACTTCATTTTACACACAGAGCATTTGTGGTGCCCTTACCTCTGCATTATGGTGTGTTTGTCTGGGGGCACCTGGCAACATGTAATGTGGACCTTGTTTCTTATGCTGTTTCCTGTAGGTAAGTCTTGTCCATCTCTTCCCCAGATGCACTGTAAATGGTTTCTGGCTGAGTGTAGAGTGGACATTTGAAAACTAGAAGAATCTTGGCCAGTGGTAGAATTGTGTTTATGATCAAATAGTATTCTTCCTGGAAATGTTCATTTTTACTACTAGTGAGTTTCAGATGTGTTTTAATCATATTGTGTGACCGTTTTGCTAATCTAAGTATTGATTTGAAAGCTGATTTTTAAGTCCGAAGATAATCTTAATGATTAGATATGTAGGTTTTTCCGTTAGATCTCCTAAAATGTCAGTGTGAAACAAATGTAAAACAAGGGTTTCTAAGGGAAAGTGAAAGGTAGAATTCAGTAGGGCTTTGGGGAGTGCCCATTAAATGAAACTTTTATTTAAAATGTCTGAAAATTTTCCCATAAGCCAGACACATAATGTATGTCCATAGTCCTAGGGCTATTTAGGAGGCTAAAGCAGGAGGATCACAGGTTGAAGGCTGGCTATCAGCTGGGTGAGACTTATTTAAAAATCAGCAGATGCCTGACTGGCAAGCACAATATACTGAATTTGATTCCTGGTGGTGGTGGGGAATCAAAGTGAAAAAGGGCAAGTTGGATATAGCTTAGGGTTCCCCCAGACTCAATCCCTAGTACCATGAAAAAAGAAAAAAAAATCAGCAAGATAGGAAGAACAGTAAGTTAGAGAAAACATCATATTTTAAGAATAAAATGGCTTAGGATAGCTGGTATAATTGTACTACTGATTTCTAGTGGTCTATTAAAAGTTAACAGTTGATGCTTACATTTTTTAAATAAATTGTTGACCTGTTTTGTTTGTTTATATTTGAACAACCAATTTGAAGACAATGTGCAAGGCCTGTGAGGTAGCTCAGCAGACTAAGTACTTGTTCAGGTAAGTGCAGGGACCAGGGTTCAAAACCCTGTAACAAATTTATTTATTTATTTATTTTTAATTTTTAATTTTTAATTTAATTTAATTTTTTTCTTGTTTCAGAACTTTTGTTTATTTTTATGGCTGGCTCAGCCTGCCCTGAGGGCAGGGCTGGCGCAACATGTGGTGCCAGGGATCGAACCACAGTCCCTGAAGCCACCTAAGCTTTCCTAAGCAGGTGCTTCAGACCACTGAGCCATCCTGCCAGGCCCTGTAACAAATATATTTAAAAAAAATTTTTTTTAGAAAGACAATATATAACAACCATTGTTGAATTCCTAACATCTTGTTTAGTGAAATTCTGTTTTTAATGGTTTTTAAAATTTTTTATTCTCTTAAAAAAAGAATAAAATAGATGTGATCCTAATACCGAAGAGGCAGAAAAGCCACAAGTTTGAGGCAAGCCTAAGCTATAGTGAGGGCCAGGAAGATAGCTCAGCAGCACAGTACCTGCCTGGTAAACACAAAGTCCTGAGTTCAATTCCCAGTTAAAAAAAGAACCTATAGTGAGAACCTATAGTGAGGTCTTAAGAAAATTAAAATGGTGACTAAAGCAGTGAGTTATGAGTTGCAAAAGTAGTTTCAATTTGTTTGTACTTGGCATTTAGCTTACTTAAAATTTTATTGTTTTAAAATTTGGTACAGAGGCCGGGCGTGGTGGCACACGCCTGTAATCCCAGCACTCGGGAGGCTGAGGCAGGAGGATCAGTGAGAGTTCGAGACCAGCCTGGGCTACAAAAAGTGAGCTCAAGGCCAGCCTGAACTGCATGGTGAGACCCTGTCTCAAAAAGACAAAAAGACAAAAAAAAAAAAAAAAAAAAAAAAAAAAAATTTGGTACAGAGTGTCTTCCTGTGCAGCTCAGACTGTAATGATCCACCTTCTGGCAGCCTCCCAAACATTGGGATGATAGGTGCACACCACAGTGAGCCCTCTCAGCATGCCCTGGGGGCAGGGCTGGCATAGCAAAGCAGGGATTGAACTTTGGTCCCTGAGTCTGCCTAAGCAGGCTTAACTATCTTTTTAATTAGGGGACCACAGCATCTTTAAGGGTAGGAAGTTTAAGGTGAAGATTTAATTGTTTCAGCTTTCCGTTTTACACTGCTTAGGATTCAACCCTGGGTTCTCAACTACCCAGTTCATCAGGTATTTCATTTTCAAACAGGGTCTTGTTAAGTAGGTTTCCTAGACTGGGCTTACACTTCACATTCTCTCGACTCAGCCTCTTGAATAGTTGGAATTGCAGGTATGCACTGCTACTTTCAGTTGATCAATGTACTTTTTGTAACTCTAGGTTTGACCAGTTAGTACTGGTAATTTAGTAAGTCACAAATGTGCAACTTGGTGAGCCTTATTTCAAAATTTAAAAAGTCAGCACCAGCCTCCCTGGCAAGCACAGTGTACTGAGATTGATTCCTGGCGGGTAAGGAAAAAAAAGTTACACACACACACACACACTCACTCTCTCTCTCTCTCTCTCTCTCTCTCTCTCTCTCTCTCTCTCGGTTTTTGTTTTAATTGAAACTGGGTAACTACACAGGCTATTATAAGGGTAATACATCTTAGCATTCTAGTTGCAGTTTGTATATCTGGATGGAGATTGGGTTGTGATGTATAGTTGATTTTAGATGAGTTTAAAAGCCATTTTCAGGGCCAGCCAAATAACTCAGCAGATTAAAGTGCCCGCAAGCAGATGTAGGGGCCAGGGGGTTCCGTACCACCACCGGCTGTGCTGGCTCCTGGCAGTTGAGACTGGGTGTGGTGGTGTGCGCCTGTAATCCCAGCTCTTGGGGGAGGCTGTAAATTGGATCACTATGAGTCCAATCTAGTAGTGAGACCCTGAACATCTAGTAGTAGACCCTTCCCTAAAAAATAGAAAAAAAAAAAAAATATATATATATATATATATATACCCTTTCCAGATTGTCTTCAAGAGTTCTTTGAAGTCTACCCTAGGACTGTGAGTTTGTTACAGCTTCAAAGTTGTGAATGATTCCAGATGCTGTTGGTGGGAGCTGTTGGGTCATTTCCAATATGTTCTTGTGATGTAATGTTTCCTACTTCAGAATTGATAAGCAACGAGTATCCCTTAGTTAGGGATACTCCCTGTTCAGGGAGACACCCTCTTCAGAGTGATACTTGGATTATTATTGCTGAACAGATGATGTAGAGATGAAGCCTGTCTTTTCCTTGTCCTTCAGACTGTTAGCATTGTGCTCAGCCCTGACTGCCATACTGGCTTCATGGTAGGATTTGTTCAACTAGCAGAGAGGTAAGGAAAAGTTTTCATAGGACACAAGTTGCTACATGAGCCAGGCGCAGTGGTGCCTGTAGTTCAGCATTCTAGGGGGCTGAGGCAGAAGATTTCAGGTTGAGACAGGGTTTCACTTTGCAATTGATGCTGGCCTTGAACTTGCAACAATCCTGCCTCAGTGTCCCGAGTGCTAGGATTGCAGGTGTGTGCCACCATGCTGGGTCTCTGAAAGAGTTACTGACTTGTAATTTGAGCCAAGAGTTTGAATTCCCCTGCTCCCAGGCAAGTGTAGTTGTGTGCTGTGGACTCCTGTTTGTGACTTAAGCTGGCTTAGTGCACATTTGGATATTTGTTTTGTACTTGTTCAAGGTTTGTGCTGTCAAAAACAGTATGTATTATTGACTCCTTGGACTCGTTACCAGTTTTTATTTTTTTTTAATTTAATTTAAAAAAAAATTTTTTTTTTTTTTTTCTTGTTTCAGAACCTTTGTTTATTTATTCACTCATTTTTATGGCCGGCTCAGCCCACCTGGAGGGCAGGGCTGGCACAGCATGTGGTGCCGGGGATCGAACCGAGGTCCCTGAAGCCGCCCAAACTTTCCCAAGCAGGCGCTTTAGACCACTGAGCCATCCTGCCGGGCCCCTTGTTATCAGTTTTTAGTAGTAGAAGTATGCTTCTGTGTAAAGCAGAAACAAAACTAAACCCATGCAGTTGGTTCTCTGGGACAGCATTATAGCCTTCTGTGATTGACGATAAGTTTAGGTAGTAGGAAGATTTGGTGAGAAGCCACTGAGCAGCTCAGTAAGCCTGGACTGTTGGAGGGGTGTTCTGGAGTTTGCTGCTTGATGCTTTTTGTTCAGCATCTGAACAACTTCTCATCCAACTAAACAAGCTGGCCCTGCAGGAGGTGCCCTGCTTGGTTTGGGGGCTCCTGACAATGGAAGGCTTTCTGTGACCTTTTTTTAAAAATTTTTTATTTTATTTATTTATTTATTTTCTTGTTTCAGAACCTTTGTTTATTCACTCATCTCCATGGCCAGCTCAGCCCACCCCAAGGGCAGGGCCGGTGCAGCATGTGGTGCCAGGGATCGAACCACAGTCCCTGAAGCCATCCAAGCTTTCCCAAGCAGGCTCTCTAGACCACTGAGCCATCCCACCAGGCCCTCTATGACCTTTCTCCACATTAGTCCTGTGATGTCAGAAGAAGGCTTGTGTTAGAGCAGCACTCCCTGAGATTTGGCATTTTTAGCGCTTTTGGAGTCCAGTAAGCAAGAACTTTCCAGTTTTGCAGCAAGGACAAGAGGATATGAGCCCTTTCTAAAACTAGACTTGCTGTTCCCAATTCTGCTTTATAGGGTTGTGACCTAGAGGCCCCACATAGAAGCCAGAGATCTACCCTCGCTGTTATAGACACTGCCTGCCAGCCAGGAATCAGCAGTACTACTGTGCTTGTGGCCTTGACTGCTCTGTGTTCAGCTCTCTTGAAAAAGTACACAGCCAGCAAGGCATGGTGGCACCTGCCTGACATCTCAGCACCAGGGAGACTGGCAGGAGGATTGCAGAGCCCATCCGGGACAATGTGATGGAGAAGCGCCCTGTCTTGGGCAAAGGATTGAGATATAGCACAGTGTAGGGACACTGGGTCCACCTTCTAGGCCTGCCAGGCAGAAAAATTACTTCTCCCAAGTATATCGGTAAGGCTATAAAATATGTCAAGAGTTTTGCTAGGGAGAGGCAGCAGAACAGCTTAATTCAGGAGTGGGCGAGTTCTAATAAAGTGAAGCCATCTTGGAGATAAGCACATTGACCACATTCTGCAGACCTACACTGCTCTAGATTTTCAAGGACAAAGACAAAAAGCAAATGACAGTGTAACTTGGGAATGCAAAATTAAAAGAAAAATGATTAAGCAGTGATTTTGCATCTAATTAGTGTTCTATAGTAGAACCCAGTGGGGAAAAGTTACTGTTAAAGTGAGAACTCAGGACCCAGAGATCAAGTGTAAGGAGAGATGTCTGTTCCTTCTTGGTTTGAAGGTAACAAGACAAGTAACTGATGGCACATCAAGGTTATAGTCCCTAGCACCTTTGCCCTCTCTTGGCACAGTCTATGCAAGCAACAGGACCACAAAGTCTTGGTTCACAGCAGTCACTAGAAGGCTTTATAACCACCCTCACCCAGGTTTTGATTGTGGTTGGTCAGAGCAAGACCCAGCAGGTCCTTTGTATTCCCAGGTTGGAGCCTACCTGAAGCACAAGTGAGGAGGCCTCTTCCCTTGGGGGAATTGCACTTCTGGGTCTACTGCAGGTCAGCATAAGAACTGTGTCCTCAAATAAAAACGTTATTCCTGTTCTGACCAGGCAGACCTTATGACATGAAAGATGCCAAGAATTTAAAAGATTTGTGCTAAGAATACTAATTGGTGTGTGTGAGCAAGATTGAACTCAGAGCCTCTGCACTGAGGGAGAGTCTTAGTCCTTTTTGTTTTGAGATGCTCTTGCTAAGTTGCTTAAGCTGGGTGGTCAGGGAAATAGCTCAGTGGCATAAGTGCCTATCTCACAAGTGCAGTGTCCTGAGTTCAATCCCTGGTGCCACACACAAAAAAATTAGTAAATTGCTTAAGCTGGGCTTGAAGTTGCAGTCCTCCTGCCCCATCCTCCCAAAGGACTACTACACATGCAGGGCTCAGCACCATGCCTGAAATAAAGGCTTGATCTTTAAGGTCCTTGGTGAGGAGGCTGGGATCTGAGTCAGAAATCTACATTGAGTAGTGACCTGCTGAGCTTGAGAGGGTAGCTGGGGACGATGTTCTCCAGTAGTGGGTGAGAAGCCTGGAAACTTCAGGTGTCAAGTGAGCTAATGGCTTTAAAAGTTATGTGAGTCAAAGTAGACTCCAGTAGTTCTACTCTTCACTTGGAGAATTTCTTCCAGCTGTTCCTTCTCAGAGGATTCTGTCCTAGAGCTCATCCCTGTCACCACCATTCACCACCAGCTATGGGGACATGCACTGTCAGGCAGTACTCAGAAGCTGGCCTGAGTTTGGTGTGGTGCCTGCTGCTCCTCAACTTGGGAAGCAGGAAGATCGGAGTTCAAGCCAGGCCTGGGACTCATGTTAAGACTTTGTCTTTAAAAAGTCACCCCCCCCCACCCCCCACGTACACAGGGACATGAAAAACTGCAGTGACATTGCTTTTTGTATTTCAGGTTTATGGCCACTTGTGTCTGGCATTTGCATTAATTTTGTTTTGTTGATGGTACAGGGGATTGAACCAAGAGCCTCAAACATGCTGTGGCTACACCTGTAACCCCAGCACTTGGGAGGCTGAGGCAGGAGGATCAGTGCGAGTTCAAGACCAGCCTGGGCTACAAAAGTGAGCTCAAGGCCAGCCTGAACTGCATGGTGACACCATGTCTCAAAAAGACAAAAAAAGAAAAAAACATGCTATGGCTTTACTACTGAGCCATAGCTGGGGCTTTTTTTTTTTTTTGAGATGACCAGCATCTTCTTCCAATTTGAGATTATTCTGCCTCAGCATCCAAGGTAGCTAGTGCTAGATTACAGGTTCCTACTGCCTCTGTTCAGCAATAACTGTAGTTTGTTTACTTTCATTCATTTTTTTCCCCAGAAAGGCCTCTAATGTTTTCCAGGCTAACCTTGAATTTATTAAGATCCTCTTGCCGCGAGCTCCTGAGCCCTGGGATTACAGATATCTTTGCCATCAGTCCAGCTACTAATTGGAATTTTAATGGATGTCTACTCTAAATTTATCTTCAAACATTGCAGAATGTAAATAGTACATTCCAGCACTTGGAAAGCTAAGGCAGGAGGATCCCAGGTTTGAGGCTAGCATGAGCTACAATAGTGAGAACTTATCTTATAAATCTGGTTAAGGGGCTGGAGAGATAGCTCTGTGGCACAAGTGCCTGCCTGGCAAGTGTAAGGTCTCGAGTTCAAATCCCAGTTCCCCCCCCCCCAAAAAAAAAGAAATCTAGTTAAAAAAAAAAAGTACCTAGTGATGGTGGTCAACAATTAAACAGTGTTGTAATTTTCAACACCTTACCTGATCTGTACTCCTTCAGAGTAGAAAAGAAAGAAAATATCATCATCCCCCAAAGCACCTGCTTTATATTTTGGTGCTTCTGGTCCCTTAGAAGCAAAGAATGATGTAGGGGGTCTCAGCCTTGGCCTCCCAAGGGAAGAGGCTGCTGCTGAGACAACACTGTAGACTGCACAGCTTGGGACAACTCATCAGCCATAGCAGGGAAGCCCCTGGACTGGCTGAGCCAAGGGCTTGGCTGCAGCAGCCTCTGTACCCCACTCCCTCTCTTCTGAAGATGTTGAGATACATAGTACACTGTCCACCCTTGCTCAAGGCAGATGGGCCTGGCCCTCAGAGGGGCGCTAAACACAAATTTAATCAACCCACTGGGCACCAACTGTGGGCAAGGAACCACTGTCAACCTCACCTTCCTGGGGGCTCAGCTGTGTCAAAGACATGGGCCAGGCTTGACCTGGCAGTGTATAACTTACCTGTAATCTAAGCACTCAGGAGGCTGAGGGAGGATGATTGAAAGTGTAAGGCTGGCTTGTGCTACATAGTGAGACCCTGTCTCAAAGACAATCCAGTCCCCTGAGATCAGTGGGCTTGGATCCAGGGAGTGCCCAATTCTCGAGTTACATAAATGGGAAGGTATCAGACATGTAGGTATTTTGCCGTTCCTTATTTTAATCCAAAGTTTATTTTATTTTTTTTAATTTATTTATTTTTTTTATTGTTTCAGAGCCTTTATTTGTTTTTTTACTCATTTTTATGGCCGGCTGAGCCTACCCTGAGGGCAGGGCTGGCGCAGCATGTGGTGCCGGGGATCGAACTGCAGTCCCTGAAGCCGCCCAAACTTTCCCAAGCAGGCGCTTTAGACCACTGAGCCATCCCGCCGGGCCCCTAATCCAAAGTTTAATGCTTGTATTCAGTGGAAATGTGTCTCCTAAAACAGATTCAGTGAAGTCCTAACCCTGAGTACTTGTGAATGCCACCTTAAATTGGAAACAGTTTTTGTATATGTCAGCAAGCTAAAATGAGGTCATATTGGATTAGGTGAGCCCCAGATTTAAGACTGGTGCCCCTTTCTCACTTTTTTACTGCTGTCCTTGGGAATGAGCCCAGGGCCTCCTACTGAGTTACAGTTAGAACTTTTTGTTTTTATCTGAATTACTAAGTTGCCCAGGGTGGGCTTGAACTTGCCTACCTCCTGCCCCAGCCTTCAGGAGTACTGAGATTACGGTAGTATTGCCACCACATTTGGCTTTTAAAACATTGTGTGTGTGTGTGTGTGTGTGTGTGTGTGTGGTTACATAGCTGAACTCCAACTTGGAGTTCCCCTGCTTCAGCCCCCTGAGTAGCTGGCGTTATAGGTCTGTACCACCACACTTGGCTCTCTTCACCTTTTACCTTTCAGAATCTAAGTCCTTAGAGAGCAAAGTAGGATGCAGGTCTCTGATGTTGTCAAATGCGAGTACATGATCCGATTTTGAACACTGAGCAACTGAGTTTGGTTTTTCTGAAGTAGAGCAGCTTTTCAGTTAAGGCCTCCAGCTACCTTAGAATTGGAGTTTAATTGTTGAATTGTTCTTATGTGGCCTGCCCACTGAGAGTAATGACCTGGGTTGATGCAGGCCTGAAGTAATTTCAAACCAGCACTAGTTTCCATTTGTGCTCTTCATCCAATCTACTCTGTGTTCAGTTACTCATGTGGTCCAATTACTCTGAGCTCCCAAGGGCCCAGGCCAGGGACTAAAGGGACAGAGCCTCACACTGTGTGTCATGAAGTTGGCTGGATGCATACTTGTTCTGCACATGTGTGTGGGTTGCAGAAATAGTTACTAACATTTTAGACATCTTCCTGAAATAATAGTATGATTCATTTCTTCATGAAATGGCTGATTTCCTGTTCAGATTTAAACTTTGGGGGAGGTATTTCATGTTAAGTAGACCTGATTATTTTCTTGCCAATTTAATTTTTTTTTAATTTTAAAATTTTCTTTTATTTATTATTTTTATTCTTGTTTCAGAACCTTTGTTTGTTTATTCACTCATTCTTATGGCCGGCTCAGCCCACCGCAAGGTCAGGGCTGGCGCAGCATGTGGTGCCGGGGATCGAACCGCAGTCCCTGAAGCCGCCCAAGCTACCCCAAGCAGGCGCTTTAGACCACTGAGCCATCCCGCCGGGCCCCTTTTTTTTTTTTTTT
>PVJA010004397.1:6280-20382 GCA_004027025.1 Myocastor coypus | reverse complement strand
CACTCATTTTTATGGCCGGCTCAGCCTGCCCCGAGGGCAGGGCTGGCACAGCATGTGGTGCCCGGGATGGAACTGTGGTCCCTGAAGCCGCCCAAGCTTCCCCAAGCAGGTGCTTTAGACCACTGAGCCATCCCGCCGGGCCCCATTTCTTGCCAATTTAAGATTTCCCTAAGGAATTATCTGTTTATCAGAAAAGATCCTTAAATAGCTCTGCCTTGTCCTGCATATAGTTTCAATTTTTTTCCTCTCTAAAAGGCCGTTAAATAGGTTAACATTTCTGAACTAAAACCTTGTGCGCTAGAGTGCTTGGCACATGGCTTGCATAGCCTTTTTTTTTTTTTTTTTTTTATTTAGTATAGGGTCTACAGGGTCTCACTACTTAGACTGGACTCGGTGATTCTCCTGTTTTCAGCCTCTCAAGCAGGCCCGCCACCACACCCAGTCTCAATCGACAGCTCCTCGTGCCCTGGGGTCAGGGCCAGCACAGTATGCTGGGGATTGAACCCCAGCCGCTGCATCTGCCTAAGCAGGCACTTTAGTCTACTGAGCTATCTGGCTTGCAGTTGCACAGCCTGTTTCATCAAGTGGCATCTCTTATTTTACAGATTTATGGATTGACTTGTAGATATTGGAGGGCTAATTTCACCCAGATAGTGTTAGTAAAAAAGTGGACAGATATAGAAATGGTTAGCAATTTAGAAACATTGGGGACCAGGGAAATAGCTTAGTAGAATAAGCACTTGCTTGGCAAGCACAAAGGGCCTGAGTTCAATCCCCAGTCCCAGAAAAAAAAAAAAAAAAGCATTGATTAGGCTCCACATGTGTCTATTTGTGACAGGTGGAATTGTTATGACAAGGAAGTAGCTTAATATTGATGCAGCTCAGTGGTAGAGCACTTTCCTAGCACTTGTCTAGATTCAGGAAGGAGGTATTTTAGTAAAAGCACCACTTTTTGTTTGGGCATTTGCTGTAGAACTAGAGAATAATATGTAGCTGCCTATATTTTTCTTTTTCTTGTTTTCAGAACTTTTGTTTGTTTATTTATTTTTATGGCTGGCTCAGCCTGTCCTGAGGCAGGACTGGCTCAGCCTGCCCTGAGGCAGGGCTGGCGCAGCATGTGGTGCTGGGGATCGAACCGTGGTCCCTGCAGCCGCCTAAGCTTTCCTAAGCAGGCGCTTTAGACCACTGAGCCATCCTGCCAGGCCCCTAGCTGCCTATATTTAATAACTGCAAATACTGTTTAACTGTGTGTGTGGGGGCTCCAGGGATTGAGGGCTTTGCACTGAGCTTCAACTCTAGCCCTTTTTTGAGACTAAGATATTATTGAATTGTTAAATTGTCCAGGTTGGGTGATTTAAATTTGTGACCATCCTGCCTTGGCCTCTCAGTGTGCTGAGATTTTTTGTCATGAGCATGCCTGGTTCCATGTATTTTCTGAACAGAGGCTAATGGCTGTGTAAGAGGTTACCTCTGATTTAGGCATATACTTCACCGTTTCTATAGGCCAGGAGCTATGTTGCTGCTCCAATTGCAGAGCTTGCTAGGGGCAGAGAATTCTTCCACTCACACACTGCCAGCACCTTGCTGGCTGGTCTCTCTTCCTCTCAACCCCTTAGCAGGTTTCCTGAGTGTTCTTATAATGGAATGCTGGCTTCCCCTAAACCTGAGAGAATGAACCAGGATGCACCTGAGATGACAGATGCGGATGGTCCTTCCTCACCTAGGAGCCAGTGGCTTGTGCTGTATGCATTGCAGTTAGTCACCTGGACCATGGCGGCACAGCACATGAGGGTACTGACTATACAGTGATATGAGTATTGGGAAATGGGTCCTTGGCGGTCATTGCAGAGGCTGCCACAGTAGCTACAAACCTGTGTCTGTATTCCATGGAAAAATGTTGAAAGAATGACCTAAACTAGTGTGGTGGTGGCATAAGCCTATACTGACACTCTAGGAGGCTGAGGCAGAAGTGACTGTTGCAGCCCAGCAAGACAGTGTAGTCAGATGCTTTCTGAAAACAAAGGGCTGGATGTATCTTTGTGCAAAGATCTGTGTTCAGTCCCAAGTACTGGGGAAAAAGTTATTTAAGGGGTACATAACTTTTAAATTTTTTGAGAAGTCCTTTTTAGAATCAGAATAAAAATGTGGAGGCTACTGATGAGACTGCCAGTCTTTTTTTTTTTTTTTTCAGGTACTAGAATTCTAATACTGTTAAATATTAATTATTAAAGAATAATAAATGGTAGATATTGGCCTTGTGAATATATGAAGTTGCATGGAATTTTGTTCCCATCTGAAAATGTTATAAAAATATTTCCGACCTCCTAAATATGAAACTTTGAGAATGAATTATATATATTTACATGTATATTAATTAAATATAAAGATTCTGCAGAAGTGCATAAACCAAAAATGTACGCATTTATTTTGTCCTAGAACTCCAGTGGAATCAGAAAGAAATCTCTTATTAAGGTAGCTTAATAAAATGTGGGAATCTCACTTAACTAAACTGTGCAGACTCATGCAGCTTGCAGGAGCAGAATCTGGAGCCATGATGAATGACTGGGTGAGCAGGGCAAGTCATTGAGGAATTTATTTACTGGTTTCTAAATAAATATCACTCTAGATCAGACAAAGGGGATCAATTTCCTACAACTGAAATAGGAAGTTTATATCAAGGCTCAGCAAAGCTCCAAAGTAATCACATTTATTGGACAGATAATGGCACCCTGAGGGCTGGCCAGATAGCTCAAAGAATGAACGTGCTTGCTGGGGGGAGACACGGGCCCAGGGTTCAATCCCCTGTGTGCTGTGCTGGCCCCGTATCCCGGGAGCCTGCTGAGATTGAGACTGAGACTGGGCTTGTGGCGCACACCTGTAATTCTAGCACTTGGGAGGCTGAAAACAGGAGGATCACTATGAGTCCTATCTGTGTAGTACGACCCTGTAAATCCTGTTCGAAATATATAAAGAAAAAAAAAAAGAAAGGAAAAAAAAAGAAAATAGTAACTTTGTGTTCTGGACAAGTGCCTGTTCACCACCTTGCATTCAGATATTTTGGACCACAGCCAGTTTGTAGACTTATTAGATAGGAATCTAAATGGAGACTGCCAGTCTTACACTACTCTGTTTCTACACACTCTAGTGTCTCTCAGCATTCTTCAGGCTTTTAAAAAATTTTTTATGTATTTGGTACAAGGTCTCACTACACAGGTCGGACTCATAGTGAACTTCCTGTTTTCAGCTTCCCCAATGGTGGGATTACAGGCATGTGTCACCATGCCCAGTCTTGCTGGTTGGCTCAGTGTGCCCTAGGTTGGGGTTGGCGCAGCGCATGCCAGGGACCAAACCCTGGTCCCTGAGCTTGCCTAAGCAGGTGCTTAGTCTGCTGAGCTATCTCACCTGTCCTGTTCAGGCTCTTTATCTTCTCCATGGAGTGCTCTTTTAATGTAGGGACAGTTGGTTAATGGAAGAAAATTGAGATAATTTAGGCTTTCATTTGTGAATGGTAAAAATTCCTTGAAATATGGACTGCCTCTAAATCTTAGGGATTGTTTTTATGGACATTTTAAAAAAGAATTACCTAAGCCAGATGTGGTGATGGGGACATGCCTATAATCCTAGCACTGAAAGGCTGAGTGAGGAGATGAGTTTGAAGCCAGTCTGGGCTCAAGAATAAATTCTTGAGGTTAGCCTCAACTGACTGAGACTGTCTCAAAAAATAATCAGCTAGAGAGTATGGTGTATTGATATCCACAGAAAAGACAGATTTCTATTGTATACTCACTACCCCCCCCCAAAAAAAAAAAAAAAAACTTGGCACAAACTGCTTTTTTTTTTGGTGGGACTGGGGTTCAAATTCACGACCTTGCATTTGCTCTCCTTGACCCCATAAATTGCTTACTTTTTGATGAGGGAGGTCATTAGTGTCTACATTTAATGAAGGCATTTTATCCTGAGATGTAGACTAGATTCAACTGACTTAAACCAAGTCTACAAAGCCATTAACTTGGAAATAATGCTAAAATTATATTGGAGTAGGGGGCCAGGGAGCTAATTCAGTAGAATAAGTACTTTCCTGGCAAGTGCAAGGTCCTGAGTTCAATCTCTGGTACCCCACCCCCCAAAAAAAATTATATGGGGGTGAACAATTTTTTTTAAACAAGGCTTGAAACCTAACCAGGGCTATTACTTTTTTGCTAAGAATTTACTATTTCCTAATACTGGCTGTCCTACTTTTTAAGTGGAAAATGCGCTGGGTCCTTCTTGTATAAACTTTAGCTGAACTAAAGTAACATTTGTATTCAACCTTGTATCTAACCAGTTTTATTCAGTACCATGAACACATGGAGCTAAAATTATGCGAAGAAGAAAAATTATGCGAAGTACTGCAAACCACAGCGTCTTCAGAAGCATTAGGTTCCAGGGCCTGGCGGGATGGCTCAGTGGTCTAAAGCGCCTTTTTAGGAAAGCTTGGGCGGCTGTAGGGACCGCGGTTCGATCCCAGGCACCACATGCTGCGCCAGCCCTGCCCTCAGGGCATGCTTAGCCAGCCATGAAAATAAATAAATAAATAAATAAACAAAACAAGAAAAGAAAAGAAAAAAAAAAAAAAAAAAAAAAAAAAAAAAAAAAAAAAAAAAAAAAAAAAAAAAAAAAAAAAAAAAAAAAAAAAAAAAAAAAAAAAAAGAAGCATTAGGTCTTAGTTAAATAGACCGAGTTCAGGACCAAACCCGAAGACATCAGCGGGCAGAATTCTGCTTCTGCACTTTGGCCCGGAGCCGGTCCGGGAGGATTCCAGCACCTGGAAGCTCTGCAGAGCGTCTACTTACTCTGTCACCTACCCAGTGGTCACAGGGTATCACTAAAGCAGTGGTTCTGGGGCCTGGTGGGATGGCTCAGTGGTCTAAGGCGCCTGCTTGGGAAATCTTGGGCAGCTTCAGGGACCGCGGTTCGATCCCCGGCACCACATGCTGCGCCAGCCCTGCCCTCAGGGCAGGCTGAGCCGGCCATAAAAAAATGAGTGAATAAACAAATAAAGGTTCTGAAACAAGAAAAAAAAAAAAAAAATAAATAAATAAAAATAAAGCAGTGGTTCTCAACCTTTTTAATGCCGTGACCCCGCAATACAGTTCCTCATGTTGCAGTGACCCCAAACCAAAAAATAATTTTGGTGGCTACTTCAAAACTGTAATTTTGCTACAGTTGTGATTCGGAATGGCTTTAGGCGACCCCTGTGTTTTGGTTGATCGACCCCCGCCGGGGTCGCGACCCACAGGTTGAGAACCGCTGCAAGCTGAACTGCCCAGTCTGGGCTCCAATTAAAGATCCTCCTGTCTCAGGCACCCACAGTCCTGGGATTACAGGCGTGTGCCACCGCGTCTCCATCCCAACCTTACACGACCAGGTGGGGACAGGTCTCTCTGTCACCTAGCTGGGCACCTGTTCTGCGTCCGAGGTCAAGCTCAACTCTAGCCTGTCCCTAGAGCACAGCCGGCAGGGCCTCGGCCAAGCCAGGTGCGGCCAGGGTGCATTCAACTCCCCTGGAAAGGTGAACAGTCTCTAATCCATGTGGCTATTAGGATGAAAGCGTCTTGGGAACTCTCGCCTTTCCCCGCGGTCACCCGGGGACAGAGGAGAGGCCGGGCTGGGTCGAGTGAGGACATCGTGAGGCGCCCCAGCCGAGCCTCGCCGGATCAACGGGTCGGACTGGCTGAGAGCCAGAAGGGGGCGCAGCGCCGGCGCGGGGCAGAGCCTCCCGGCGTGCCGCGCGGCTTCCGGCTTCCTGCTTCCGGCTGTGGGCGGTGCGGGGGCTGGCGACGGCCGGAAGCAGGCTGAGCCGGCCTCGCGGAGCGCCGCCCGAGGTTCCGGAGGCCGGGAATCTGGCTCTTTCGTCTTCCGTAGGCGGCGCGGGAGTGAAGACAGGTGTGAGAGGCTGGTCTGGCGGTTCCCCTCCTTCCTCCATGTGAGCAGTTTCCGAAACCCCGTCAGCCCAGAGCTGCCGAGAGAGGTGGACAGGTGGCCGGGCCGAGAACATGAGGCAGCGTCTTCTCTTCCTGGCCAGCTTGTTACCTTTCGTGCTGGCGCCGCGACCCCCGGACGCGTCTGGCACCGGCTCTTCCCAGCGACTTGGTGAGGACTGGACACGAAGGGGCGCGGAGCCGGGCCGTCTGGTGTCGGAGCAGGGTGGCGGACGCGGCGCGCTGGAGGGGGTGTGGCTCTCCGCGCAACCTTGGTGCAAAAGGGGCCAGGCAGCGGGGCGCTGAGCCCAGGTTTGTGTTTCTGGGTGACGGGTGGGGTTGGCTCGTGTTTGCAGAGGCAGATATGGTCGAGGCTCCCGCCTTGCTAGGAAATCAGTGCTGTGAAAGGTGTTCCTCTGCTTCGAGACTCGGACTCCTTCCCGGTTCCGAGGAGCGAGCTCGAGTTTCTCCCAGGATGGTATTTAGGCTGGGAGGCGGTGGCTTGGAGCAGTCTCGTTGACGTTTTCAGTCTAGATTTGTAGTCTTGAAGATGGGTTTTGCGACCTTCCTAAGTACTTTCTTAGGGGTGTGTGTGTGTGTGTGTGTGTGTGTGGTGTGATAATGGAGATTGACCTCGGAGGTGATCTGTCCCTGAGCTACAGTACTCAGCTCGCCTCCACCCTTTTAGATTTTGGGATAGGGTCTTGTTAAGTCGTGCAGACAGGATTTTTAAAAAATTTATTATTTATTATTTTTTTTCTTGTTTCAGAACCCTTGTTTGTTTATTCACTCATTTTCATGGCCGGCTCAGACCGCCCCGAGGGCAGGGCTGGCGCAGCATGTGGTGCCGGGGATTGAACCACGGTCCCTGAAGCCGCCCAAGCTTCCCCAAGCAGGTGCTTTAGACCACTGAGCCATCCCGCCGGGCCCCAAGACAGGATTTGGATTTGTCAGCTTCGCGCCTCGGCCTGCCAGAGTTCTACGATGGCAGGTGCACACCATTGTGCTGGCCAGTTGTAGCTTTTGAAGACGATTGATTGGGGAGACTGAAAACCTAGGCTGCCTCTATGAAAACTTTCCTTGTAGTTTTAAACCAGTAAGTTATCTAGAAAACACAGGGTGCTTATTAGAATTTTTTGGAGAGAGTATATGTTAGCGTGGAGCACGCGTCGGATGTGAAGTTTGGTAGACGTTTCTGTCAATTTAATGCTATCTTAATATGGTTTTTTAGAATTTGACCAGTAACATTGCTAGGTTATAATGAAATTAATAAACATACAATGGTGTATTATCCAATGTGTGAAGTTGCAGTCTTGCCATTTTTCTTGGTTGGCTTGGTCCCCAAAACCCACCACAGGTCCACGTATTGTGCACATTGAGACCCTGTAGGTTTCCTTTACGGCTAATAACCATTTTCACATTAGCTAACTGGCAGGGTTTTTTTTTTTTTTTTTTTTAATTTAGTGGATATAAAAGAGTTACTGATAGGTGTTGAGTGTTTACACCTGAATAACTAACAGCCACTTTGTTATCTTGTTTTGAAATGTGTTACAAGTGCCTGGTTTAAAAGAAGGCAGGGAAGCTAGTTAGAAAGTGCTGAGATTTGATGTCACTACAAACTGAAGGCAGTTTGAAGTATGTGTGAGGATGATGGATGGGGGGGGAGCATAACAAGCCCAGGGTCTTTGTTTTAAGGATACCTTTTTTTTTTTTTTGCCTGGAACTGGGTATTGAACTCAGGCCCTTGCGCTTGCCAGGCAAGTGCTTATTCTTTTTTTTTTTTGTCTTTTTTGTCTTTTTGAGACAGGGTCTCGTTATGTAGTTCAGGCTGACCTTGAGCTCACTTTTGTAGCCCAGGTTGGTCTCGAACTTGTAACGATCTGCCTGCCTCAGCCTCCCGAGTGCTGGGATTAAAGGTGTGCGCCACCACGCCCAGCTGCAAGTGCTTATTCTAAATTTTTATTTTATTTTATTTTTTTCTTGTTTCAGAACTTTTGTTTACTTATTTTTATGGCTGGCTCAGCCTGACCTGAGGGCAGGACTGGTGCAGCATGTGGTGCCGGGGATCGAACCGTGGTCCCTGCAGCCGCCTGCAGGCACCTTAGACCACCGAGCCATCTCGCTGGGCGGGCCCCCAAGTGCTTATTCTGTTGAGCTATCTCCCCAGCCCTCAGGATGTTAATGAAAAGAACAAGTGTGTATTTTGAGATACTACATATTTTCACATCTTTGATAATTTTTGTTCCTATTCACACGTGACAAAAATAAGCATGAAGCTACAGTATGGAGGAAAAACATTACTTTGTAGGTTGAGTCTTAGCAACATTTACAGATTGTAAAGGTTTCTGTATGTTTGTTTGTTTATTTATTTATTTTGCAGAACCAGAATTGAACTCAGACCTTTGAGCTTGCCAGGCAAGCGCTTATTCTACAGAGCTATCTCCCCAGCCCCTCATTTATTTTTTGACAGTGTTTTTAGTTAAGAAAGTGACCAGGCATGGTGACACAAGTCTATAATCCCAGTATTGGCTGAGGCAGCAAGAATGCTGTGAGTTCAAAACCACTGCAGGTTATACAGTGAGAACCTGTCTCAAAAAAACAAAAATAAACAAATAAAAGTTAGGAAAGTGGAGACTCTTGGTGCCAGAAACATGCATGAACTTACCCGTTTATTCATCGAATGTTTGAATTCACATTGTCTGGTATTATGAGGGGCATTGGAAATACAAAGATGAGACCCATCTTTAAAAGTTTGTGGCCTGACAGAATAGAGACTCATGGAGAGGGCTAAACAAACACCTCTAAAACAAAATGGGAGGCAGCACGAGGTCACAGCATGGCAGGTGTTATTGTGAGGGGCATCAGATGTGTCTGGGAAGGTATTGAAGACTTTCTGTGGAGGTGATATCAAGCACAGACTTTAAGGTTAGGTAGGTGAAGGGAGAAGAGTTGAGAACACCTCTAATACAGCAGAAGAGAGAAAGACAAACAGGTGGGAGTGGGCCTTAAAAGTTTTTTTTTCTTTTTTCTTTTTTTTTTTTTTTTAGGGAAGGGTCTACAGGGTGCTCAGGGTCTCACTACTAGATCAGACTGTAGTGAACTACCTGCTTACAGCCTCCCAAGAGCTGGGATTATGGGGCGTGGGCCACCACACCCAGTCTTAATGTGTCTCTACATGCCCTGGTATTGGGGGGCGCATAACAAGCCCAGGGATTGAACCCCTGGCCCCTGTACCTGTTTTCAGGAGCTTGCTTTCTTCTTTTTTTCTTTCTTTCTTTCTTTCTTTCTTTCTTTCTTTCTTTCTTTCTTTCTTTCTTTCTTTCTTTCGTACTGGGGATTGAATTCAGGACCCTGTGTTTAGGAGGCAAGCACTTACTCTACTGAACTATCTCCTTGGCTCTGGCGCTTTAATCTTAAAGTTTTTTAGTAGCAGGAGAAATGGGTGTTGAAAAGATGGAATGGTCAAGTTCACATAGTAATGAATATACTCTTTATGGGCTTTTGAAGAATGGGTAGGTTAATAGGTTTGTTTGACTGCTCAGGATGTCATTTGTTACTTATCTTAACCTTCCCATTATTTAGATAGAGTGGCCAAGATTGACCATGGGTTTATAGTTAAAGAGTGTAGCTCATGTTACATTAGCCTATTTGTCCTGAAAATGTCATACACCTAGTCAGTACAACGTTATGATTATATATATGACATCTTTCTGAAGGGCAAATACATATCTTATACTACGATGTATATAATTAATAGAAGCCTGGCTTTTGGCATATGCTGTAGGTCAGCCCAAATGATTTCATCTGAACTGTTATGAATTGCATAATTTAGGAAAGTTCTGAGTCATGTGAGCTTAGTCATGATGGTATCTTGAAGTTGCAGCTGGGGTGTGTAAGTCTCATTTTGATTTCAAAACTCTTTTCCCTTTGACTTAGTTGTAATAAAAGAGAACATAGTGGCTTCAAGGAAAAAATGTAGGTGACAGATGAGATATTAACACCAGTATCTGAAACATATTTTAAATTTAGCATGAGTTTATCAATGTGGGTACTCTCTGTAGAAGGCTCATTTTGTTCTAATATATAATGTATTTGGTTGTTACAGAGTCTTGCTATGTAGCTTGGACTCAGTGATCCGTCTGTTTTCAGCCTCCCCAGTACTGGGATTATGCCTGATCTCTGTGACTACCTCACCCACCCTGGGGGGTAGAGCTGCTGCATGTGATATGGGACCTTGACCCGTGCTTGCCTAAGGAGATACTTAAATCTGCTGAGCTATCTGGCTGGCCCATATACCTGCTTCTTTTTTTTTGGGGGGGGGGACCAGCTCACCACAGCACTGCATCCCTAGAACTCTGAGACAGGCTGTTGCTAAGTTGAAGTTGATGGGGCTGGCTTTGAACTTATTATCTTTCTGACTCAGCATCATGCTTAGCTCTTTCCTTGGGTTCTGACCTCTGACCTTCTTCCTCTTTTCATATTAATTTTGCTAATAAGCTATGGTTTTTTGAAACCCAAACACCCACCCTAACTGCTACAAGGAGAGTTAGTGTAATCCACTTTGTGTTATTCAAAATGATCCACTCAGCCTTTGGTGAGTAGTGAAGCAGGGGTCCTTTAGTTCTCAGAGTTTCTAAAACTTTGTTGGTGTCCTTTAAGGCCAACTGTGGTTGATTTTAGAATCTGTCAGCATTTGTATCTTACGAGAGAGTCATTTGAAGAAAGTATGATGCATAGTTCCTGGGAAGGAGGCTGGAATGAATAGATTTCAAGGAGGTAGAGAATTGACATGAAGGGCTCTCCAGGTCATGTAATATCTTGCACCCCTACAGCAGTGGGTACCTCTCACTCCCCCACATGCTATTTTTTTCTACCTTTTTAACATAAGCTGTAGACTCTTTTTCTTTGCTTGCTTTCTTTCTTTTTATTATTATTATTATTATTATTATTATTATTATTATTATTATTGTCTTTTTGAGGCAGGGTCTTGCTGTGCAGTTCAGGCTGGCCTTGAGCTCACTTTTGTAGCCCAGGCTGGTCTCAAACACACACTGATCCTCCTGCCTCAGCCTCCCAAGTGTGGGATTACAGGCGTGCGCCACCATGCCTGGCAGCTATAGATTCTTGACAAGCTTCACATACTACCCTGGTTTCTCTCACCATCTCATTGCATACCTTCAAATCCCTGGTTCTGTATGCAAGTACTTTTTTGAGAGCTCACTTTTGTATCCCAGACTGGTCTCAAACTCATGTCAATTGTCCTGCCTCAGCCTCCCAAGTGCTGGGATTACAGGCGTGTGCCACTACACCTGGCTTACAGGTACATATTGATGCATCATATGTACACTTTTTTTTGGAGGGGGGTGCTTATAACAAGGATTGAACCCAGGAGTGCTCTACCGCTGAGCTATGTTGCTGGTCTTTTTTATTTTGAAACAGGACCTCGCTAAATTGCCCATGCTAACCTTAAATCTATAGACCTCCTGCCTCAGCTTCCTGTGTCATTGGGATTACAGGTCTATGCCACTGTACCTAGCTGTGCACTTTTCTAAAGATGGAGTGGAAGTTTTATCACATCTTTTATAGGCAACTCAACAGCTGTCTCCAGTGGTGCAGTTTAGTAACTGGCCTGCAGGTCAAGGTTTCTCTTTGTTCTTTGAGAACAGTTATTTATTTCCAACTAGATTTTTTTGTTGGTATATTTTACTGGTAAATTAAACATACATAGTGATCACATTCATCAGAGAATTTGTACCTGTATATGATATAACTTTTTTCCCCATTCTCGTACTCTCCTTTTGATCCTGCCTCCCCTTCCTTTATAAAAGCTTTGTTTCCTTATTTTCTTTCTTGTCTCACTTTTTGTCCTTATTTACACTTTCAGTTGTTTGAGAGCATTTAAAAGGGACAGAGTGGCTGGGTGTGCTGGTACAGGCTGGTAATGTCAGCTCTCTTGGAGGCTAAGGCAGGAGAATCACTGTAAATTGAAGGCCAGCCTAAATATAGTGAGTTCAGGACCATCCTGAGCTACATAGCAAGTAAGTCTCTCTCTCTCTCTCTCTCTCTCTCTCTCTCTCTCTCTCAAAAAAAGGAATAAAGTATCTGTTGCTTTTTTTTTTTTTTTTGCCACTGACATCAGTGTTGAGAAACGCAGCATAGCATAGTGTAGATTTGCTGTCTGCCAGCCTAGACTCCTGGTACGGCTTATTAGTAATGCAGCTATAGCTCTACAAGGACTTAAGGCATAGGAGTTCTGTATACTGGACTGTGTGCATGTTGTGTAAGAGGAGCGAGGTGGAATATGGACCACTTGCCTCGCAGCATGCACATCTCCTCCACAGGGTTTCTCTCTGGCCCTTTCTCCACACTGAAGTGACAAGGGAATCTCTGCCTTACAGCTGTTCCTCTTATCCCAGTCCACATCTTTAATTTCATTGCAGCCATATTCTGGCCTCTTTAATTACCCATCATCGTATTCTTGCTGAGTTACTCTCACTCCCAATCTCAGTACTATCTGTGGTACTGAGGATTACACCTAGGGCTTTGCTGTGCTACATCCCCAGCTAATTTTATTTTTAATTTTGACAGATGTTGCTAAATCACTCAGTTTCCCAAATCTGCAGGCCTTCTGCCTCAGATTCCCAGGGTGCTAGGATTATAGGCGTACTGAACCACACATGGCTGTACATGTTGCTCTGTCCTACAGTCTTGCTTTGACTTTGAGTATTCTGGTTCTTGTTTCCATGGCTATGTATGTATAAGTCTTCCTTTGCTTCCTCCGTAGGTGCCGGCTCATCTTTGTTAACTTGGCTTCTCTGGAAAGAATGCTTGGCCATGCTGACAGGGCTGTGCCACTGTTGGGTTGGTTCAGAACTCCCTACAGCTTTCCCTCTAGACAGAGGACATGCTGTGTAGACACAGGGTGGCCTCTTCTGGTGTCACAGTCCTGCCAAGAACTCAGTGGCACTGTGTGGATCATGCTGAGCTCTGCTATGAGCCACTGGTAGAGTCACTGGGGATTGGGACTCCAGTGTGAAGCCTCATGATTCAGGGCCTGTGTATGTATGAGAAGGATTTGGTTTTTTTTTTTTTTTGTGGGACCAGGGTTCAAACTCACAACTTTGCACTTGCCAGGCAGGCACTTGTGCCATGGAGCTATCTCCCCAGCCCCTAAGGATTTGGTTTTTTAATTTCTTTTTTTAAGAATTTTTAAATTTTTATTTATTTATTTATTTATTTATTTATTTGTTTCAGAACCTTTGTTTGTTTATTCACTCATTTTTATGGTCGGCTCAGCCCGCCCCGAAGGCTGGGCTGGAGCAGCTTGTGGTGCTGGGGATCGAACCGCGGTCCCTGAAGCCGCCCAAGCTTTCCCAAGCAGGCGCTTTAGACCACTGAACCATCCTGCTGGGCCCCTGTGTGAGAAGGATTTGGATGTGGGTAGGAGAGAGAAACTCCTAGAAAGTGAGGGGACTTTGAAGTCCAGTTCATAAGGCTGTGGAAAACTCTGGCCACCAGCGTTAGAATCTGGGAAGCATGGTGAAGGACTGAGTTTGTTTGAGAAGGGCTGTGGTTGTTGCAAGAGAACAATGCCAAGGGCTCACCCAGAAAGAGGTATTTTTACTAGAGGGTTTGTAGTGGCTTCTGGGCATTCAATTTAGGATATGTAGTTATTAAGGAGAATAAATTGCAGTGGAAACGTATTAAAATATTTTAAAGTGTGTTAGCAAGAGCTACATTTGAAAAGTGCTTATTATAGAAAGCACACCCAGAATAACCAATGTTACTTATACTTGTATGTTTTTTTCTAGATCTATTTTTATTTGTAGCTAAGATTGTATAATATGAATAGTTTTAAGTCTTTATTTGGTTAACATTATGGCGTAAATATTCCCTTTTTGGAGGTGGTGGTAGTACTAGGGCCTGAGCCTTGGTACTTCATACTGAGATACATCCCCAGCCCTTTAATTTTTTTTTTTTAATTTGGGGCAAGGTCTTACTTGGTCCCAGGATGGTTTTGAACTGTTAATCCCCCTCCTTCAGCCTGGCTGGCTTCATGTGTTCTTTTTTTTTTTTTTTTTTTTTTTTTTTTTTTTTTTTTTTTTTTTTTTTTTTTTTTTTTTTTTTTTTTTTTTTTTTTTT
>PVJA010004396.1:72500-86585 GCA_004027025.1 Myocastor coypus | reverse complement strand
TTTTTTTTTTTTTTTTTTTTTTTTTTTTTTTTTTTTTTTTTTTTTTTTTTTTTTGTCTTTTTGAGACAGGATCTTGCTGTGCAGTTGAGGCTGGCCTTGAGCTCACTTTTGTAGCTCAGGCTGGTCTTGAACTCACAGCGATCCTCCTGCCCCAGCCTCCCGAGTGCTGGGATTACAGGCATGCGCCACCACGCCCGGCAGTCTGCTAGCTTTTTATAGCAAGAGAAGGCCCTGTTGGCGCTGAGTGCCACTCAAGAAGCAGGCAGACAAACGCGGACTCTGCCGTGCGTCCTCATGTACACTTTTACTGGATCCAGCGCTGCGTGACTTCTCACTCTTCCTGCAAGTCCATCATGAAAGCCAAGCATTATAAATCGGTTCAGGACATTAATGCAGTCATGATAGAGCAAGAGAAGACACTAAAAATACTCATAAGGAAGAACTTTGAGAACTGCTGCAGAAGGTGCCGATAACAATAGCACAAACACACTCAAAGTAAGGGGGGGCGTTTTTAGGAGAAATAATGGCAGTGTGTCTTTTAGTGTTGTACTTTTTATTTAAACTCACTATGTTTCCTTGTTCATTCATTTTGATGATATAAAAAGAAAAAAAAATCCATTAGCCACAAGGTGGACTATTTTCCCACAGGCAAGTGTGTACCCAGTTTCTTCACATTTCCTGAATTTCTTCCCACCAGAGCAGGCATGATACACCATCACAGAGCAGTATGTAGCAGGGAGGGCTGGGGTGAATCTGAGAAAGAAGGCGAGGTCCTGGAACAGCACGCCCGGAGGTGAGACATTAATACTGCCTGTCAAGAAACACAAGAAATTCAATGTCCCTTGTAAAGTGACCTCAATATTATCAAAGATCGCAGTCTCGCTCACCTACTAGCCCACTCAGAGGTGTGCCTTGAATCTTTCTGTGGTTTGGAATGAGGTTTGCCTTGGAAAGCGACGTATGCTTCTCAAAAGTTTC
Source organism: Myocastor coypus (assembly GCA_004027025.1). Classification (NCBI taxonomy): domain Eukaryota; kingdom Metazoa; phylum Chordata; class Mammalia; order Rodentia; family Myocastoridae; genus Myocastor; species Myocastor coypus. Next base: position 85,607 of record PVJA010004396.1, on the reverse strand, counting down.
ATGCGGCCAAACACTCAGGAAAAGAAGCACAAAAGTCTCTGCTTAGAGTCAGAGAACATTTATTCATATATTTTTTGTGTCAGAGAGGACTAACAGTAACAAATGTTTGCTCAATAGTCCAGAAAAACTGATGTAGAAAAAAAAAAAAAAAAGAAAGGGAGAGGATGATTTCAAAGCACAAGTGCTGAACAGGTGTTTGTTTAACTGTAATTCATGGTGTATTGTTAAACTAAGGAGAGCAGTTCCCATGCATGCCCCAGACCTTTTCCTATTCCTCCATGGGACCCCTGGAAGCCTACTCAGAAAATGTGCATTGCAAATTTAAGTTCTATTTCATAAGCAAATCTAGTTCTTCAGCACCCAAGCTCATGTGTCTAAAGAGGTAAAGACCTGCCTTAAGAGGACTTATGGGTAGTGATTGACCTGCCCATAAAGGCTTATTATTCAGACATAAATATTCAGTAACTGAGTTTCAGTTTGTTTACACGGATGTTGAGAAGATCCATACACTGTGCCAACCTGAAGAGTTTAGAAGGTTAATTAAGCAACTCAGCAGTTGTACATCCTAGGGCTCAGAGGACCCATGTAGGGCAGGCGTCCTGCTCATAATGTAAGGCAAGAAGAGAGGTTTGCCCTTCCCCGATGTTTGCTCTTGCTGCTTTTCCTGTCTTCTGCCTCCTTGAACTGTTGCCCCTTACAAGCCACCCTGCCTTCAAGCCAGCTGAGTATGGACTGAAACCTCCACAAACTGTGAGCTAAATCCACCTTTCTTCCTTTAATTGTGGGCATTGTATATTTGGTCTCGGCAATCAGTGCAAAGTGACTAAAAGCGATGTATATATGCTTGGGCAGAGGCTCACAGGTACATGGACAACACACAGTTTACAAATATATGCTAACATTCCCACTGACTTTCTAGCTTTAAAAAAAGGTTTCCCTTATCCATTGTTTTTCAGAGTACAATCACATTTAATGTAACACGTTAAGCAAGGACAAATAAAGCTTATTTATTGTATTGGAAATGGTATATGGAGCTCTGCTCAGGTTAAGCAAGTGTTCCATTGCTGAGCTACCATCCCAGGCTAAAACATTTTAAATTATTCTAATTCTAAGTTACATTTCTACTTCATCTCATTTTGGGATTGGAAATTAGATATTCAATGTCAGCACTGAGCTTCAGCATACAGTATAATAATGACTGTTGTAGGGCATTCAATGATTTGATTCCAGGAGTAAAAGAAAACGTCGATGCAAGAAATATGGGAAGGAAACATTTAATATTCAGCTTCAACTTGTCAGAGAACTGTGAAAACAGGAAAAGAGACGCCTCCTGAGACTGACCCCACTCCACACTCCCCTTTGTGTGTGGATCTGCAAAGAACCCCTACTGCCCAAACTAGAAGAATTATGAAAATTTGGGGGAAGTATATGATTTTAGGAAATTTGAACATAGAGAAATATAAAATCAGATAGTAGTAAAGCCCATATTGTTTAAGGCCACTGACAGAAAATTCTGAATGCCATCAGTGCAGGGGCTGGTGAGGAATGGAGGGAGATTTGGTACACAGCCTTACCTCTGTTAGTTATGAGATTTCAAATAAGAACACCTTTATTTCCAGGATAAACAGTACTATATTGTGTCTTTAACAAAAGATAGAGTATTGTGTCTCTGTTCTTGGATAATTTATGGAGTCTTCTTTTGTTTTGCTTTAAAATTAAGACCTTTCTGTCTTTAAAATGAGGTTAATTCCAAGATGAATGGGTTGAATAAGATCTGTAACAGGCAAGTTTTATGTACAAAACTCTGATGCTTTAAAAAGAAAAATAAATCCTGATGATAGTTTTAGTCTTCTAGAACAAATCAATGCCAGGTAATGTTTCCAATTCTTCTAGAACAAAAGAAAAAGTTAATTCTAAATCTTTAATGTGATTTGAATGGGGCCAGCTAGGTTCCTGTTGCACCATATTTCAGATGAACAAGGAATCATCATCTCTACTGACTCTGATGCCATTACAGATATATTTAAGCTGCAGTGAAACCCACTGAGAGAATTCATTCACGTGGTGCTCAGGAAGATGTCTTCCACCCCTTCACACACAGCTGCTTTACCATCTAGAGGCGTATAACGCTGTTAGATTCTAAAAGAGAGCAAAATTATAATAATTATACATTAATATGGAATTAAATCCATGATTTTAATACCCATAGTACTTGTATCTGTGAAAATGTTGAATGACTCTTATACCATTAATGGTGAACTTACTGCTCTGTTGTATGTTCATTTAATAATGTCCAGATTGTTTACCACCCCTACATACAAAAGGAATTTGTCTGAGTACTGCTATGTGAGTTTTTTTTTTTTTTTTTCCTGTTAAATTGTCTTTGGAATGCAAGTTATATGTGTGATTACTTGAAAACATTTTTTATTTCCCTCTGTATCCGGTTGTTTACTCTGAAATGTAAAAACAAGGCACTCTTTCCTCTTGAGGTATGTTTATTGCTAGGAATAGCCTTGAAACCTTTTCTTTCATTCTTTTTTTTTTTTTTTTTTTTTTGTGATTTGGTTGAAATTTTCTGTATGGCCTGTCATTGCTGTGACCTTTACTGGAGTTTGTTGAAGTTCAGAAAATGATAAAAAGATTTTTTAAATATCAGAGTTTTCAGGAAGCTCTGAGTAAACAGGTGACTATAGCTGTTTTGAGTAATCAAAATATTTTAACAGACATTGAAATAAAAGTTCACATTTGAAAAATAAAACTTTAATATATTATGAGTCACCTGTCACAATATTATAGTATCATCTATGTCCATAATATAGGATTTTAAGGTATGTGTTCTCATTACATAAGACTAAGATACATAAAATAATCAAAATTAATTAATTATTAATTTTATATAAATCTACTGCTCAGATGAATGTATTTATTATATATTATAATAATACACTAATTTCAGAAGAAAATAACTCTAGCCCTGAGTTTAGTTGGATAGGCATTAAATCTAGTACCTTTCACTAGGGCCACATTAACCATTTTGAATCTTGCTTTGTTTCAATTTTGTAAAGTCTGTAAGTCTGTTTTTTGGTTTTGCTTTGTTTTTTGCGTGACTAGGGATTGAACTCAGGTCCTTGTGCTTGCCAGACAAGTGTTTATTCTACTGAACTGTTTCCCTGGCCTCTCTTTCACTTTTGTAAAATAATGAAAGTTAGGTTCTATCATGATGGACACATTTTAAGATTTAGCATTACAATCTATAGATGTGTACTCAGAGCAATAAGTATTTGTCTATATTATGACAAATTGAACAATAGTAAAATTACATTTTCTTATGCCATTGACATAGCTTACAGGCACAGCACCTGCCTAGCAAGCACAAATCCTGAGTTTGATTCCTGGTACCAATTCTATTTTTTTTTTTCTTTTATAAAGCAACATAAAGGCCTGACCAAATAGCTCAGTGGGTTAAAGCACCTGCTTAAGTAGACACAGGGACTGATGTTTCAAGCCTGCTGTGCCCTGTGGGTCCCACCTCCAGGACACTCTGAGACTGACATGGTGACTTGCTCCGGTAATCCCAGCACTTGGGAGGCTGAAAACAAGAGGATCATTATGAGTATGATCTTTGTAGTGCAACTCTGTAGACTTGGCCCTAAATATATTTGGAAAAAAATAGAAATAAAGTTAAATGGCACATCACAGATGAGAAGAAAGTATGTACAAAACAAATAGTTGAGAAAAAATTATTCAAAATACGTATAAATCTCATATAACAATAATATAGGCAAGATATTTTAACAGATGTTATACTCCACAAAAGGAGATCATTTGAGTAGCAAATACATACATACAAAACTGTACAACACATAAAAATCAAAATACTACAAACGAGGGGGCTGGGGAGATAGCTCCGAGGCACAAGTGCCTGCTGGGCAAGTGCAAGGTCGTGAGTTCGAACCCTGGTCCCACAAAAAAAAAAAAAAATACTACAAACGTTAAGTGGTACAGCTTTAAAATACATTTGTAAACATTTTACAAATGCTAAGCATTTATTTACCATATAACTCAGAAATTAAACCCCAATGTATTTGCACAAGGAACAAAAACATGTGCAAAGCCTTAGAAATAAATGGTAATGTTATCTGTATTCATAACAGCAAAGAAACTTTTAAAAAAATTTTTCATTTTGAGACAGGGTTCCACTATGTAGTTCAGGCTGACCTTGAATTCACTTTGTAGCCCAAGGTGGCCTTGAATTTGCAGTGATCCTCCTGCTTCAGCCTCCTCAGTGCTTGGAATAAAATCATGTACTACCACTGTCTACAGTGGTAAAACTCTTAACAATCCAAATGTCCACCAACAAATACTATCTACCGATGTGATCAAATACTCCTAAGAAATTAAAAGGAATGAATCTTACAAACATTCTGCTGAGTGAAGGAAACAAGAAATAATAGAGTGCATTGTATTGCACACTACCCTATTTACGTATAACTCAAGGAAAAAGCAAATTATAGGGGACAATAACAATCCATTATTGTTCACAGTTAGGGGTGATAGGACCGAATGTGTCAGAATGCAACTGTGGGGCTCAATGTTTCCTCTGAACCAGTTATCCCTGTTAAAAAGTAGTTAAATTTAACTGTCTCAGTTATTTTTCTCTTGTTGCTGGGACAAATTCCCAACACTCAAATCAGGGAAGGAAAGATTTACTTAGCTCACAGTTACTGGAGGTTTAAGTCCATATTCAGCTGGCTCCAAGGGAGAGACGTATATGGCAGAGGGCAGACTTTCAAGGTGGCAGCTGAGAGCAAGAGTGCTGGTAAGAGCTAGGAGTAGCTCAAGCAGCGAACTTCTCTTCCTTCCTTACACTGAAGTGCAAATCACCTGCCCCAGGGCGGTTGCAGCACCTACTTCCACAGTAATCAATTACAAATTCCAGAGGCTGGCCCATGACAGCATGAGGCTTTTGGGGGACACCTATACACAAACCATAACATTAAACTCTAAGAATAATCTAGACAAAAAGGATAATCTGGATTAAAAATTAGCAATCTTTTGGTGGAAAAGGACCTATTTCTCATATATGTTTTGGCTGATATTTTTCATTTAGTAACTACTGGGGAGATTTTACATTAAACATATCTTTACACCTAGTGCTGTGCTATAATCTCAGTAAGTTACTTTTCCCACTGGACTGTGAGCTTGTTCAGGCGGAAACTTGAGTCTTACTATTTTTATCATACTGGTCTCATCCTGTGTTTGCCACATAGGAAAATTGTAATGAATATTTGAGCAGTAAATGCATATGTAAATAACAAAGACATTGTTTTCATTAAATAATTTTAATTTCAGTTGGTGTAAATGTATTGTGTGGTATTACCAATACTGCCCTCACTAAAAGCTCAATGAATTGTAGTAACCCATTTATGAAATGAACTGTCCAAATTCCACATGCTTTAAAAGAAATTGTCAATACCAAATAATTGTGCTATCTTTTTTCAATAAATCTCTTCATGATATTTGTGACAGACTATTTCCCAAAGATGCTGTTCCAGTACCTCCTACCACACATGCATCACATGCCCTTGCCTTATGGAATATGGGCAGGGCCTATAATTATTTTCACTCAGAAATTATGACAGAAGTGATAGGTGCCATTGCTGGAGGAGCCCTTCCCTGGCCTTTCGCTTCTCATTCATTTATCGTAGAAGCCAGCTTCAATATATCGAATGAAAACTTGGAAATAATAATGCTTTGGGGTATTCAAGCCAAATGGGATAGAGAAGAAGGCGTCTTGTGGAAAGTAGGGCTAGGAACATTACAGTGCAAAATGAGTGAGTGAAAAACCGACCTCTGCAGTGGATCTTCCAGTCCAAGCTTCCCTGGGAGACACCATGTATATCTAAAACCAACTTATAAGGCTCTTTCTGAGTTCCTAAATCAACAACCATTAGTAAATTAAAGTGGTTGCTTTAGGATACTAGTTAAACTATATTTTTAAGTATACAACAATAGGTTACTAGCACATCAGTAAGGTCTTATGGAATCCCACACACATTGACCAAGAACAATTGATTTCACAGAAATCAATTTCTGTAGTCTAACATATATAAAGTAGGGGTTCTGGATGAATTTAGCATGAAGATTTCAATACTTTCCTCAAACTAGTCAAATATATTTCCTTGGTATTCTAAAGTGTGATATGCATAATATTTCTAGGGATTAAATATATAATTTATCCTGAATAAATATCGCTGATTAAAAATAAGTGAATTTGTATTCAAAATATGCAAAAATAATATCATAAATATTTTTACTGTTTGGTTTTATCTCTCCTCTCTTTACATGGTTAATATTGTTCCAAATCCGTTATTGATCCTGTTTTATACAATATTATTCTTTAGGTTTCACAAGCATTAAAGTATATATATATATATATATACATATATATGTATATATATGTATATATATGTATATATATATGTATATATATATATGTATATATATCTAATTTAAAATATGATGGAGAATTATATGCCGTATATTGTTTTATGCAATACATCTAGGTAGATAAATTATATTTTATTTCTCAAGGTGTGTGAGGTTTGATTACAGGCATAGAAACCTATCTGCAATGTGCTTTGAAAACCCATCATCTACTAATTCAATACAATAGATAAAAAGTAGTAAAGTTTAAAAAAGGTAATAAAAGAGAATATGAGACAAGGAAAAAAGGCTTCAGAGATGTGTTGGTACAATTTTGTGAATGGTTAAGCTCCTAAATCTCTATGTAACAATGTGAAATTGGTTTTCTTTTGCCACATTCTATAGGGATTTAAAGTGTATAATATAAAAAACTGATGGAAAATATCTGTTTCATATTATGTCTAAAGCATTTGATATTCAGAAGATAGTGATGTTAAGCTCAAGTGCCTGTGTTATAGAGAATAATATCATTAATCTTCTCTTCTGGAGGGTTAACAACTTAAATTGGCAGACCAAAAGATTACAGAAAAAGAAGGGATACAAGAATAGCCAATATTCTGGCTCCAGCCCTACAAGGTCAGTGAGGAAAAAGGACATAAAAGAGCCTGTACTGTAATGGCCTCTGTCTCACCGGAGTATCAAATTTCCTGTTCAAGGAGATTATGGGGTTGAAGAGGAAGGTGAATGATGATATACAGTATGCCTAAGGAGAGTCCTCTAGAGAGAAAACATTCTATTGGGCTTTCACACAGAGCAAATTGGTCAAGCAATGGCCATGACTCATCCAGATGTCTGAAACTGACAAAAGTTCTGCAGCCCACAGTACAAGGTTTCAGGGTAAATCCTGAGAGTACCTGACTGACTTTGTTAAATGCAAAAGTTACATTTTTGGGCAATATTGGTCTTGTTTTATCTTAGTCTTAACTATTCAGCAGGAAAGTCTAACCATGAGGTATAAAAAGAAATCCATATTAATATGCCAAATTGTAAAATGCTCAAGTAAATAGCTTCTGATAATGCCAGATGAGCTGATAATCAACTACTATAATAGACTATTTGACTAGATACACAACTAATTTCTTTTTGTGCAATGAAAAGAAATATCTGTACTAATGATGTTTAAACAAGAAATCATGTCTGCATCTTGTACACTGAACAACTACAGTGAAGACAACAATATGCAATGTACCAATTATTGTAAAAAAATTTAAAAAAAGGAAGTGGACCTTAAAACTCTGGTCTTTGCACTTCCAACTTTGGGCATGTCCTTTGCCTTTTTCACAATACTTTTGAGTAACACTTCAGATTTAACTTAGGGTTTACAGAATGCTTCCTGAATGCTATTTCAAATGAAGTATTCCTCATGGTGAATTCTTGTAGATAATTGTTTTCCAGACAAAATGAGGCAATTAATAGCAGGGTGTGGTGGCATACACCTATAATCCCAGCACTTGGAGGGTTGAAGCAGGAGGATAGGTGTGAGTTCGAGACCAGCCTGGGCTATAAAAGTGAGCTCAAGGTCAGCCTGAACTGCATAGCGAGACCCTGTCTCAAAAAAAAAAAAAAAAAAAAAAAAAAAAAAAAAAAAAAAAAAAAAAAAAAAAAGAGAGGCAATTAAGGTTAAAAGTTTTTCTACAATTTGAAAAACAACAGTGGATAAAGGTATAACTCAAAATTAAGCCTTTTGTTTTTAAAATTTTTTGCCATTTTTGTATGCCAAAAATATCTTCTATAATAATAAACATTAGTGGCTAAACCTATATCTAAAATTTTGGGTGAATACTTTTCAGCCAAGGCTCTGATCTTAGAAACAATTAGCTGGACAGTCATGTGACTTGCCACTGTGAGGCCTCGGGCAAGCTACTGAGCTTCCTCATGCCTAAGTTTTCACATTTATCAAATGTTTGCTCCATAATGCAATTTAAGGATTTACTGAGATTTAATACTCTGATAATATTCTAGTATGAAGAGAAATGGTGCAGTCAATAATAGCCTTTCTTATTTGACAGTTGCTTAGGCCCACAGCCAGGCATAATGCAGCCCCATCCACCCCACCAGCCGATGACCAATATGTGATCATTGGCTGTGACTCTTCCCTAACTGAGCATGATCAGGCGCTGAGAACAACTCCTCCATTTCTAAGATCTGCTGAGAAACTGATCTTCATCCTCAGATGATTCTTAGGAGGGGACAAGTGGGAGGGGAGGTTGGCATGGAGTGGAGGCTGCCACAGTGGAGGAGACAGTGGGAAGAGTTCGCAGCCAATGAAAGGGAACTAAATATATCCTTCTTATACGACAGGTGAGCAACAGCAGAAACAAACTGAAGATCAACAAGAGTGAGAGCAAGGGATTTGGGTCATTTCTGTAGCAACTGGTTTCGTAATGACATAGATCTGAGTGTCTATGTAGCTGCTCTGGTTGCTGCAACAAGACACCACTGACTTGGTTTAGACTGTGGAAATGCATTCCTCACAGTTCTAGAGATTGGCATCTGACATCCACATTTTACTACATGAGTTCTCCTGAAGCTTCTCTCCTTGGCATGTCTTCTGTGTTTCCACCCACCACTTCTTCAGTGGATCCGCACTCCTGTCATAGCTGCCTCATCAGGATACCAGTCCTATTGGAATAAAGTCCCAAACTTAAAAACTTCATTTAACTTTAGAAAGCCCCTAAAGACTTTAACCCCAGATATTGGCAATAAGCATCTCTCCCTATAACTTTTGAAAATACATGAGTTAGTCCTCAACAGAGTGAAGAGTGCACACATAGTTGATTGGGTGATAATTTAGTTTTTCATTGTTCAGTTTTCAGGTACTTAATTCAGCAACTGCTTGCATGACTTAGTTTTTCATTAATGTGTATGACTTAGGTATTGCTCTGAGGTGTCACTGCTGCAGGTACTGGCAGCAAAGTGGCGAGTTAAGACCCAGAACACCTCATTCCACTTGGGCACTTCCAATGATTGCCTTTAAAAATCATCTACTGTAAATGGGATGCCTAGTGAATTAGCAGTAGACTATGATTAACCTCTCTTTATTCCAGTAGCCCTCTATTCTAACAGATTTCAACTTCTTCATGATCTTCATCACACAACAGGGATTCCACTTTTAGAAAGGTAGATTGGACATTTTAAAAATGTGTGTCCGCAAGATTTCATCCTGAAGAGAAGCTAATAGTGTGCACTGTCTGAATATTATTTTTAAGATAGGCATGAGTAAAGCAACCACTTCTATATGGTAATGCTATAACACTTCCTATCTTGGGTTATATTTCTTATTCAGTTGAAAAACTTATTACTGTACCAGCACCTCCCAGAGATTATAGAGATCTCCCTGCCTTCTTGAACCATCAGAATCCCTAAAGCAGGTTAAATGTAGGCCTTGCACTTACCATTCAGTGTGCCTTCTGTCCTTATAGCAGCTCATATCAGAAAAGCTGGACTCAAAACTCTGGGTTTCTGCTCCTGACATGTGTGAGTTAGGAGGGCTGCATACTAAATATTACCAACAACTTGTAGCCTAAGAGTCTAGAAGTAGTCATGAAAAATGCTTCCTTGTGCTGTCTTATATTCTCAAAGGCACACTGCCCCCTAGGGAAAAGGTCATAGTTTATCCACATTACTTTTTGCATGTATAGGTTTTGGGGAAAATAATCAGGAAAGCTCCTTTGGCTCTGAAATTTAAGCAAAGATTTGAACTTCAGAGTTTATTCATGTTCAGAGGTTAGTGAGCCTCTTCCCCATCTAGTGATAAAATGTAACTGTAAAAGAAAAGAAAATAAAATGAAATGTGAGTGTAGCACATGATCTTCTACTTTGATTCTCATCCTGATTCTTTAGGCCAGTACCTACTTTAGTCCTTTTACAAATCTTTATTTTTTAAAGAGAGTAAAAATTAGAACTAAAACATAAAAATTACGAATGATACAGATTTTCACTTAACAAAATAATATGAATCTCAGTGTTTGTTGAAATACATAGTCTTGTCTTCCAACCAGTTATCCATATTTACAGGTATATACATGTAAAATTAGAAAGAGAAAGAAAAAGAAGAAATCTGTAAGAAATTAAGAAGCCAAAAAGGAGAAACAATTGAAAAAGAGAGATGGAACAAATTAAAGCATTAACTACTTCTTTTCTTAGTCCAGCAGAAATGAACAGTACAGTTGTCCAAACATCCTGTTTCCATACATAGATAAATCACTAAATCACTGTCCTCTACTCCCTCTCCTGTCCTTCTCCTCAACTCACAGGTAAAAGGGAATGAGCCTATTCAATTCCTATATTTAATAAATTGTTTCTAGATCTAACATCTAGGCCAATATTTTGAAAAGTATAAATACTTTAAAATATGGGCAAGTAAATGAAGGAGGAAGAGAAAAAAATAAATAGTACTAGAAATGCTAGGGAATAGTTTATACTCCGTAGCACAACATAATTTTACTCTCACTATTTTTTAGATTTAGCATATCTATTTCGCACACCCCATACATTCAGACTCATTGCATCTAATTTTCCATTGTGAGAAAGGGGCAATGTGAAAAGAAAACTTTTACTGAAACAACAAAACAACAACAAACTTCACAATTAATTTAATTTAAAGAATACATTGGAACTTGCATTTCCTGACCATCTCCTATGTTCTAGGGATGACTTTAGGTCCAGTTAACATGGAGAATGAACAAGGCACTGAAAGTAGGAAGACAGAGCACACCATTCCAATGAGATGAGTGTTATGTGGCCTGGAAGTGTAAGGAGCTATGGCACTGAATGAGAATAGAACTCACTGTAGGGATTAGGGAAGCTTCATTTTTCAACTCTATGGATATTACTGACAGAATATGAATGTATAAGTTGGTCCACTGATACAGAAAGCATAGAGCTGGGCTTTGTATGTGTATCATGCATATTTGCCAGAATATTTACAAAATAAGTTTGCAACTTGTTTAGATTATGTTTTGAAATCTAAATGTGCAATACAAAGAAACAACTTCCTTTTTAGCATTTCTCCACTTTCAGCATTAGACAAAGCAGTGTCTAATAAAATCCTGCGTGCTTGAGTGAAATGGTTAGGGTCTTCCCATTTTTCATTGATGTCTCAGATACTTCCTGGCTTGGAGAGTGTGTAGGTGAAGCTCTTGTAATACTTTACTGCATGGATGATTTACTTCCTGAAAATGACTATTGTGAATAATAGGAACTAAGATCTCTATAAGCTTCCTGAGGCCCCACTGGTCCCTGTATAGAGCTGTGCATTGGTTTCTTCATGGACATCTGTTTTTCTTCTTGCCTCTTACCTATACACTGAGTTCTTCCAATATTTTTAGTGAGAAACAATGAAGATAATTTGATTGCCTTAGATGATGTGAAAGTTAACCTTAACTGTCACCTGACTGTACTGAGAGACTTCTGAACAGGTGATTGGATTATGGGCACCATACCCTTCTTGTCATAGGCACCTACAGCTCTTGATAGTTGAATATGCTGTTAGGAAGTAGGGCCTGGTTAGGGAAAGTGAATCTGTGGGGGTTGCTGTGAGCGTGTAGGTCTCTACCTGGCAGGCTGTTTTCCCTGTGCTTTGCTTTCTGTCTAGCAAAATGAGAGCTTTTTTGCTCGACTGTGCCCTTCTGCCATGATGTGTTTTGCCTTGGAGCCAGTGGGACCTGGACTGATACCTCTGAAACTGTAAAGTAAAATAAATTTCCCCACCTTTCCCTTGTTATGTCAAGTATTTTGTCATAGCTATGGAAAGCTAGCATTAATACATAATCAAAAGCTGGTTTAGATTTATAGGAAAGGCGATGATCTCCAAATGGATCAGAGTACATATCGAGAACCACAAAGATATTAGCACATTAGAAAAGGGAAATGATAAGAAATTGAAAAGCTTGTGCATTTTATTTAATGTTACATTTTTTTCGGTATCAGATAGTGCTTTCTACAGCTATAGGATATGGAAAACAGATAAACATTACCCATATACTCAGAAAGAGAAAATATAATTGTCTAGATTTGTTTAATATTTGAGAAGGTAAATGGGAGGTAAGATGAAAGCACAAATAAAAACGCATGATATATCTTTAAATATTCAAAAGTTTTAAACTAGATTAATGAGATACCCAGTAAAATATATACTATACCTTCTATTAACAATTAAACTGTCATAACATATTGGAGGTTGGATTCAAATCTAAAATTCCTGGAGTAGCTGGAGTGCGGTGCTAAAGCACAGCCCGAAGGCCTTGACCAGCACCATGTCCTGGCCCAGGAAGAAGCCTCACACACCCCAGCCTCTGTGCCCACCTCACCCTCCTGAATGACTATTATTTGCTGGTACTGTTTGTTGGTAAACAAAAACCAATATATTTATATACACTAGTTTATTCTCAGAATGAAGACAAAAGAAAGAACCTATTATGATTTGTGATGTCCCCCCATATAATCCTCATAAAATCTTAGGCTTTTTTGGAAGTGGCTAAGTCCAGAGGTTGTGGATGATTCATGAGCCAAAACTAGGGTTAAGTATAAGAGTGCTACACTGTCTGTAGGGAGGGTAGTGTGCATACAACATAAGTGACCAGAGGAGTCTTGACTCTCCTCCTCTCTTGTGTCTTTTGG